>PVKB01004544.1:48328-136669 GCA_004027205.1 Ctenodactylus gundi
TTTACTTTCCGTATTAACCACAGAAGCCAATGCCTTAGTCCACCAGTAGTAGACTAGAACAGGGATAGAAATGAAGCTGATGAAAAAGAAAATGGTGGCTGGCCATTGGATAATTAGCCCACGTGATTAAGAAAGTATGATTCAAAATAAACACACATCTTTCATTAATTCACTTTCTGATACCAGCACCACCAGGTAGCCAATAGTTGTTCCTTTCACATCATAAAATGGACTAGACATTGTCAAGGGTTCCCAGGACCCCACCCTAAAAGTAACCTTGATTTAAGACCTCACTAACTGGATGTTGTATTGAATGGAAAAATTTTAAATGAAGAGATTTGAGAAGGAACTTTTTTTTAATCTGAATATTCGGTTCCCTGATGTTTTGGAACAATTTTCAGCAAGCTTAATGCGCACACACATGCACGCACATATGCATAAAGCACACGTGTGATGGCATATGTGCTTAAGGGAGCTAGCCCAAATGCTCACACATGTGCGCGCACACACACACACACACACACACACACACACACACAGAAAAGCTCCTTCAGAGCTTCCAAACGATCTCCAAGAACATTTCTATTAGCATGATTTTAGTGACACAACGTAAGTTTTTCTTTTTCTATAATAATTTCATCCCTCCCTCTGAGATTCTGCGCTGTCAAGTTTCAGAGGAAGATAGCACGTAGTAACTGAGATTGCTCCAGTGACTCCCCTGCGTCACACCTGCCTCTCCCTTTCCAGTCTTCGTGCCATTCTTCAGAAATCAAGTACACAGTGCTACATTTTCTTGACGTGACTATGGCCTGTGATGAGTCGGCTGAGTAGAAATTTAGGGGTTGGGACTGGCTAGACACATGGCAGGGGCCACGTGGTCACTGGTACATCCACCCTCAGGAGATAGCTCACTTTTTTGAAATCAGGTACCTGCCAGGGCGCCCCTGACGACGTCACCGGCACTGTGGGACGTGGTGTCTGAATTGCCCACGTTTTCTAAGAGCCAAAGAGGACAATGTTAGGACTAACTGAAATTGGATTCAGGATTCTACCCCAAAGCTTTAGTGGCAAGCTTTATCCCTCTTGAAACATTTCTTTCCCTTTAAAAAAATATTTTGTTAAAAAACACTATGATATGAGGGCGATAAGACTATTTGGTTTCTTCTAAGTAGATGCTCTTAAATTAATGCATATAAATAATTTGTATTTAATTTCCTCTCTTTCCTGTTGAGCAAAAGCACACAATGCACAGATCCCTACATGTTGAGTCACTTGGACAACGCTGAGTCTCTTTGTATCTCATTCCTTAAGACAAATTGTGCCTCTCGTTCCGATTTGGCCGTGGGACTCAGGGGGAGAAAGGCTGTGTTTTCGCTCGCACTGTCCTCGGTTTCTACGCTGGCCAGTTCGTAGTCTTCTGACCGTCTGGCATCAGTCAGAATTCGGATCTGCTCCTGCACAGTCTCGAGCAGAATCTTCACCTCCTGCTGTTCCGCTAAGAGACAATCGCTGACGGGAATACTCACGTTCACGACGTCAGCGGAGTAGGAGTTCTTGCACCATTTGATGCTTTTGACTTCAGAAATCCCTGGCATTTGCATGCAGGTTTCTTCTAGCCCCACCGAAGGGATAATGGGCACAGAACTGGCCCTTGTGGATGAATAGCCCACCAGGTCCTTTTGATCCAAGCTATTAAAATAGGGATTTGTTTCTCTTGAAGGCAGTTGCATATTTATGGACGTGTTTTGTTGGGTATTTAAACCACTGGAAGAATACCTGAAAAAAAAAAAGCAAGTGTTAGGCCTGCAGCCCTGCGTCCCTTGAGCACTAGCCAATCCACAATGAACTCTCCACATGCACCATCTCACTGAACTTCACAGCAACCCCATGAGACGGAAACTATGCTCCCAGGTAAACAGAGAAGGAGACTGAAGCTCAGGGTGGCGAAGTGACTTGCCCAAGGTCACACAGAAAATAAGTGACAGACTGAGACTCAAACCCAGATCTTCTTACTTTAAGTCCAGGGGTCTTTCAACACACCACAGCTGTATAGGCAGGTGGGGTATAGTCTTCCTGACCTCTATCCTAGAATACAAAGTAAATGGGGATTGAGCAGGTAAGTGTGGCCTCTTGGTAGTGACAAACAGGAAACCAATAAGGGTATCACTCCACTCCAGCAACTGGACCCCCCGCTCAGCCGTGTCGTGGCCGCCCTGTTTGAAGGCAATCAGGAAGCCCCATACTACATGTATTACACTCATGCGTTTTTCTACTTTCTGCTAATTTTAGAGATGGAAAATCCATTTGCCCTGGGCTATTCCAGGAACAGCCTCGCTGGCCAATTGCTGAGTCTGGGGGTGGGAAAAGGAGGAGCAGAATCCCCCTGCCTACCCAGGGGCAAAGAAGGTGCGTAGAGAGCATCTACCCATCTAGCAGTGTTGCTGACACGGTGTCTGGAGCCCAGGTAGTTCACTGGTGCGTAACAGTGGATTGCCAGGAATGCCAAGGTGCCGTCCCCCGTAATTTGAATACCTGGCTACTCTCTCTGTACTGTTCATGGCTGGTGGTTTGCCTTCCTCTGAGCTTTTCAATGACAGAAAGTAGGGTAAGTGTATCACACGTTTGTGGTTTGGGGACTTGGACCAGAAGATTTTATTCTGTTTCCTAGATACTTGTCTTTATTCTAAACATGGAATGTTAACATTAAAACACATCTAATCTTCATATAATTTCATTTCCTCATCTCATGTTGTATGGTAGCTAAAAATCTTGTGTAAGAATAACTACAATGAGGAGCATTGCACAGTTAATAGATGTGTTTTTCTCCTTTTTTTTTTTTGAGACAGGGTCTTGCTGTGGAGCCCAGGCTGGTCCTGAACTCATTGTGAAGCCCAGGCTGGTCCTGAACTCATTGTGAAGCCCAGGCTGGCCTTGGACTCAGGACAATCCACCTGCCTCAGCCTCCCGAGTGCTGGGATTTCAGGCTGCCACATAGGGCTGCTTTTTATACCAGACTATGTCTTAGTATCTAGAGTGTAGTAAATTGAAATGTGATGTTGGTAAGTGTACATTCTTGCCGACAGACACAGGCATTTGTAAAATATGGGTTGAATATCTTAAAGGAGGTTATTTTATTACTGTAGTTTCGACAAGTAAACAGTGAGCCTTGGCTAAGGACTAATGGCAAATACCATCCAAGCTCAGGGCACTTCCCTCACGCACCTGGGTGCTGAGTTAAAGACTCAGTCTATTGAGGTTCTTCTCTCTCATCTGTGATGTCGTTTCCCAAGCCAGAGCCAGGACATATGGCTGGCAATACTGGCACGATGCCCAGGGTTCACCCCCGCACCCCACATTCTTCCAACTCCTATCAGATGGAAATCCTAACTTGATTACTCTAGGAGTAGGGTGGCTCTGAATTCTAGTTGAAATAGCACTTCTTTACTGTTTCCCCAGAGGTAAAGTGATAGTGCTTCCTTCCTCCCTGGAGTTGCTACGCCTAAGCTCAGGGATTCCCAAAGAAGTGAGTTAGCGAGAGCTAAAAGTTTAGGTGTGATCCTGACTTGGAAGATATTCAAAGTTCTTTATCCCTTGAGAAATGATAACTTTTCCATATGTTTTGATCCGTGACAGTAACAGTACCTCCAATTCAGATTGGCTCTTCCTCTCATTTATGGATCAAAAAAAAAAAAATCATAGGTGCAATTAGTCTGCAGTGATGTGAATCAAAGCCTCCTGCTAAAACGAAAGTCCCATAATTTGTTGCTTGATGTACCTCCCAGGGATACAGGGTCAAGCGTGGAATTTGCGTTGCTCTGGGGACTCCACGTCTCAGTTCCCGGGGCACGTGGCATAAGAATGAATTGCTGCAGTGGAGGGAATCCACTTTTCCTCTTGAGCCGTACAATTAGATGTCCCCCCCCCCCTCCACACACACACATTATTGACCATGCTTTCGGGTTTAGTGGCTTCTTCAGTCCAAAAGGCCAGCTTTCAATCTCAGCTCTTTCACATAGGTGACAGATGCCACCGTGGGCTAGCCATTTAAACTCTGCTGTACTTGCTCTGTCTCTACACCATTTTGAAGGAAAGAACTGCTGCAAAGATGATCCAGTTGTTAGCTGGGAATGGAAAGGAATTAAATGTATGTTGGGTCCTTTCTCAGTTGTGAATCTGAATTGAATACTTATTTTTGTCTAGCATTTTGTGTAGCCTGACATCATCCATTCCAAATCTCCAAGAACCATTGCCATGGCTACCAACAACATGGAAAATATTCCTCTGGAATCACTCTTCTTCCTCACACTTGTCCCTGGCTATCCCAAAGACAGGTGCTGGATTCCAGTGAGGTGTAGGATGTCCTGGTAACGAGAGAGGCTACGTACACTGGTACCCTAATGAGCAGACAGGGACCTCATACTTAGTAAATACGCAGCACATGGTGACGGCTCTTGCCAATTCATTCACTCCTTGCTCCAGGCTAAGGCTAGATATGAAAAGAGCCTCTAGCAATGAAATTCTATTGCCAATCCCATTTCCTATCCAGAGAGACAGGTAGACCCCCAGGAGAAGAAAATAGCTCTCTATGAATATCAGAAAACAAGACTATTCCTTCAGATTGATGGTGCTGAGCACAGAGTGACTTCTATGTACAGTCAGTATTTATCAACATGGCATGCTTCGCACATGCAGGAAAATCCATGTGGCCAGCCAGCTGGGGAGAACATTCCCAACCAATGGGGCTGAACCAGAGAAAATTGCCTCTATAGAATATTATGTGGGAGTCTCCAAGAGGTAAAAACCAAAAGCGTCACTTGAGGAAACTCTGAGCCCATAGAAGATCCATGTATGTGAGGGTCAGGGTTGCACCTGGCGGAGACTTAGGGCATCTTGGCCACTGTAATACATAGGTTGTGGCCATATTAGGGTTCAACAGAAAGAATGGTGGCAGAGGCTCGATTTTCTGTCCCTTCAAAAGTCACTGTAGTTCATTTTTACTTATCACACACTACTGTTCACCTCCAGAAACAGATATACGCCTATGTATACAGGCTCCTAAGAAGCATTATTAGCAATGTAGAAAACAATCATGAGCACGGCCCGTTACAATCACAGGCTATATACATCTCCCTTTTCTGGAAGCAAAGCCAAGAGAGAAATGTAAAGTACTTCTTGGGTTGTACATTTTAGACAATTCGGCTGTTGTGTTGAATTTACATTATCATAAATCTGTACAAGACGCATTTTAGAGTCCATTTGGACTTGCTTCAAAATTATAATTCCTAGATGAGGGCATTTACCGACTTTCTTTTAGTGTTAAAGAAATCTATGCTGAGCTTTTCGTTACAGGGCTCTCCCTCTCTTCCATGCCAGGAAGAAAAAAGTAGGGTCCTGTGGTGGGTCTCCCACGTACTTTTGTCTTTAGCTTGGTGGTGACAATCTTTTAAAAAATCATCCAAGAAGCCAAAACAGAATAGAAACTTGACCTGGGTTATGTAAGGAGGAGAGAAATTAGATTCAGAAAGAACATGACCTGCATGAAGAAACAGATTGTGGACGTTTTCAGAGTAACGCTGATTCCGTTGTTCTTAGAACCAGTGGTAACATGATGACTCTTATCGTAACATTAAACACCAGTACTTCTTGATGTCAAGCACGAGATGTTGAACTTGTATAAATCTGACCAACAAACTCATGGGACTTAAGTTCAGATAAAATTTAATTAAAAAATCTGACACCCCAATTGAACACAAATCAGGTCAGGAATGTGATTTGAATGCTGGTTGCTTTAACAGAATGTTGCCATTTTTGTGTTGAAGGGTTTATCCCAAGTGGATAAACGGTGACTACGATCTTTCCCATATTCCACCTACTGTACATTGAGCTCTGTGAGGATTTGTGCCCACCAGAGACAGGGCCACGTTTTGTACAGTAAAGAACCGAAGCCTGGACCTTGCGGGTCACCCTTTCATCCCTGCATCATGGATAGTTGAAAGAGATGAGTTCTGTCAGGTGTCCTAGAATTCGGTGCTCTTGCTCTTGACCTAAATATCACATTCTGAGAGGAAATAAATATGTACATATGTTACAGGTTCTACTTCGGGTATTCTGTAATCATCAGAAAACTAAGGAATTTTGTACATTACTGATGAATAGACATTTTAGTCAAGGTACGTTTCTTTTTAATCAAGCACTAATGCTCAGTTTCAGCCACTATATGATAAAATTCGGTATCCAAGCACTTCTTTTCAATGTTATATTTCCATATAATTTCCTCCTATCTTAAATTTCAGTCTTAGGCTTCCCTACTGATTCTGTTCACATTTGTGTGATAGAAATCAAGTATTAACAGCCAGTTAACAATTATATTGGTGAATTAACCCCCAAGAAATGAATAACTCAATTTAAAGTCCTGGCCTTCAGAACACCCCCTTTTAAAAGCCACTGCTTTTAATGCCTACCCTTGGCAAGGTATCGTATCCTGGTCTGGGATCCTTGATTCTTCGAGTTGCTGATAAGCTGGTCCCGCAACTCCACTCAGTCGACTTCGAGGTGAGGGGGGTGTCCTTCGGAAGGCATTTCGGTGGAGCATCCCACTTCTCTGCCCAGGACTGCAGCAAGAGGAGAGACTCCTACTGGGTTAGAAGACAAACAGAAAGCAACAAACCAAAGAGATCATAGCGCTAGCTTCCATGCAGCTGCTGAAACATCTCAAACATTGTATTCCTTCCCCGGATGCTCCGAGTCCCAGGCAGGGGGCTGCCTTCAGTAGGGACTGGGTACCAGGGTGCTGGCAAGAGGCGCTCGGTTCACTTTGCTTTTGGAGGCATGAGACAATGACAGGTTCTTATGTTTCTGGATTTGTCGTTCAGAGAGAGAATGACTAATTGCAACCTTCCAGCGGAAATAAGAGGTGAGCTTTAGAGAACTCTCAGGATCCCAACTCCCCCCTACCCTGACTATCCAAGCCCTAGTAGCTGTCTTGCTAACTGGAATAAAAATGGGCTTATTAGACACCGCCACGGACAAAATACAGGATGCCCAGAAGGGTTTTCGGGAGATATTTTCACTTTGCAGTGATAGAATAAACAAACCTTACTTTAATTGGCAGTCTTTCCCTAACATATGGATAAAATTTTCAGTTCACTATCTTAGGTTTTCATCAACCTCAAAAACTTTTTCTTGAGTCTGTTTTTAATATCTGATGGGAATTTCATTTGATGCATACATCCAAAATTCTCAACTCACCTTCTCTTTCTGGATGCCAGCAAAGGTATGAGAGAGACATACTCATTTGCCTTAATAAAATGAGACTGTCCTATGTAGAGTAGATAACGCAAAAGAACAACATGCTATAAAAATTGATGGCTAATGTGACTTATTACCTGTTTCAAATTTCCCGATCCATTCTCATATGCACCAAACTAAGCTGGCCTGCCATGGAGCTGGGAGGAGAACTTGCTCGTGTGGAGACATTCCACAAGGTGCCAGTTTATGTGGTCAAAGTAAAAAGCCAACTAAAATTTTTGCATTAAAGATACTGTGCAGCTTCCACAGCCACTGTGAAAGTATCACTGCAACTGTGGAGAGGCACCGCTTCCCGCACACCAATACATCTATCAAGCTCTAAAGGGGACACTCTCCCAGGGGAACTTTAACCTCATCATTAAATTACTTGGGTTCATAATTTTCCCTCCATCAGAATTACTGTTATTTCTACTTAAATATAAAAACTTGGCACATACTAGACTTTGAGAACTTGACATCTGAATGCTAAAAGCTACGTCTCTGGCTCAGGCAAAATGGCTCAGCACTGACATTATCATGACACTTAGCTATTTTGAGACAATGTCTCACTCTGATAGTCCAAGCTGGTCTTGAACACATAGTAATCTTCTTGCCTCAGTCTCCTTAATGCTGAGACCACAGGTGTGTGCCATGACATTTAGCTAATTCATACACACTGTTGTGAGATTGAACCCAGGGCCGTGCACACGCTAGACAAGGGCTCTAGTCACTGGACTTTACTTTCAGCCCTAAACCTTCATTTTTCATCATGGTAATGCCTGTATGTTGAGGCCCAAGATGCCTGACCACTGGGGTGTTTAGCTGGGTCTCTAAAGCAATGCATTTGAGGTGTTCTCTCTTAACCAATGTGCTTCTTTTCTTCCTACTCTTCTTCCCATCTCTTGGCAATTATGGAATTGGTAGGGTCTGGTGTCCTGGATATTAGAGGGTGTAAAATTCAGCTCTGTACATTTACTAAGTAGCACACTTCCAGGAAGAGTACTTGTATCAGGGTCCTGAAGGAAGATGAATAACTGTAAACTGGGTCATTTGAGGAGATTTTACAGTTTAAGGATGATTTCAATTTTGAGATTAAAAGGGCTTCAGGTCTAGTTTCGAGAGGCAGCAGAGAATGTCATCTGAGGGAAGAGACAGAAGGGGGTGTTCCCAGTTCGGATGTGAATGACAAGGCCACCAGGCTGGCCTGCAGCCTCAGGCATAGTTGAAGGACGCTCTTAATCTCTGGCCAGAGCCTCCCAATGGCCTGGAGTTCAAAGCCAGGCAAAAAAGGATGACGCCAGGTGGCAAGTGGAGGGAGTGTTAAAAGGAAGGCAGTGGCATCCTGGTTGAGGGTTCCCATGGTATTTCTATGGAGGCTATGAGGAGCTGTTAGCAGGGAGCTTGCCCAAAAAGGTGCCCCACACAATGGGTTCTCCCCCTAGTCCTTTAGCACAGAAAGGGAAATTCAGCTTTTGCACAAGTTTCTACAAAGACTTCAATGTGTACCTCCTAGACACACTCACGGTTTAATTTACATTGAACTCAAACCTTCCCGCATGGTCTGAGGCAGACACCTTCCACTTCTAGAGTACAAGATTATGCTAATGAAACACACGCATGTGACGTGCAAGATGCTGAAGGGTACGTTCAGCTCAGCATGGCACAAAATAGGTAAGGTAACTGATGTTTGGTGTCACTCAAGGAACCAAGTTCTGTGGTCACCTGGGTAGAGTGCTACTTCATGGCTCATAGAGGCTCTTTGGACTTACATGGAAGATTGGCCAGGATATCATCCCTGGAAAGTTTTTATTTTTAATGGGGACCATGTTGAGAAAATTGAAGTGCCTCCCATCAACTGCCTGGGGGAGAAGTAGCCATTATCTGTACAGGTGATAAGGCAGGCTGGAAAATATTACGCTTTTCATAGTTGTGCAGAATGCAGTTGTTTCTCTGCCTGGTGATGCTTATACCTCTGAGGTAGTTCCCGCCGTTCTCTGGGCTCCGGTAGGGCCACGGCTGCCCGCCATGTCTTTGATTTACCTGCTGTGAGCTGTTTGAACACGTCCTTTTTAGAGAACTACGAAGAAAGCAGGAACAGTCACTTGTCCTGGGTCCTGCTGGCTCATGTGCCCAGCATGAGCGTGCCCACTGCCAACACGAGTAGCTACCTGTACCTGTGGTGTTTGGTGGCCTGGATTCCTCTGTCAGGAGAAGGGACTTCAGGGAAGGACTGGGGGCCGGCAAAACTTGACTCCATCATTTTCTCCAGGGCAGTCACAGGATGCCTTTCTGCCTTAGAATACTGTGGAAAAGAACAGTACAGGGTGAGCTGCAAGTGTGTTAGGAGTGCTGACCGCACACGAGCCAGGCAGTGAAAACTTACTGCAACGCCCGTTTCCCCTAGCAGTGGACCACATAGGAGGCATGCCACGCTTCACCCACTTGCAGCACTCATCGCAGCCTCCTCGGAGATTACCTCAGCTCCATTTCAGAGGGTGCTTGCCTCCAGAATCCCAAATCTGTCTGCTCACTTGAGTCTACACCCAGAGAACCCAGTGCCTGACAGTTAAAAGGCATTTATAAGCCTTATTTATTCCACGTATAGTTTATGAGAAGGAAAATTAAAGGAATCAGAAACTAGACTGCTCACAGTTACGTAGATGCTGGAGACATGAAGTTCGTGTCATTCAGAATGAAGGCCACTAATTCAGCAATGGCTGCTCACCACCCTCCACGGGGTTTCTCTTTCACTCCCTTCAACTGGTAATTAGCCTGTCTTGAGAAATTGGTGAGCATTTCACTCTTTACGGTTCCTAACTCTTGGTTTCATCTTTGATTGTGACATTTCATGAGGCCTGGAAGCCTAGAGATGACACCTGCCAGAAAGCTCTTCCCTGGGGGAAATGTTACTCTGCACCACAAGGAGCCAGCTAGTGTCAAGGTGGGGATTCCTGGGTGTCCGGCACTGCAACAGGGAGCAGGGGATGCCAGGGTTCTCGTCTAGAAACGTCCAGATGAGGACTTTCCTCAAAAATGGCATTTTTACACTGATAGCTGAGCAGCTTTTGGAATCGGGTATCTAGTAGTACTAATACACAGAATTAAGTGTTCTGCTGAACAACAGTAAAAACTCATTAGATCTTTTTTTCCTCAGTTCACAAGCAAGTAAGCACGTATTAGGAGAAAATATAAGTTAATCTCTTTAAACCTCCAATCTATATGAACAGGTAAAAAAATTTCAGGGTTACTAAAAAAAAATCAATGGGGTAATAGGCAATGTACTTAAACCAGGTAAAAACAATGTAAACAAACATTGTAAACAAACAATGAAGATGAGACTTTAAGATACTCATGGTTTTACACTAACATTAGCTTTTGCACTACAAGAAATTGTCACGAAAGGAGTATCCATACATTTTAACCCGAGTGTCATTGCTCATCAATTAGTGCAGCTGCTGGGATCTGAGGATGTCTCATGAAATTAGAAACTAGAAACTACACTACAGCCAGGAAGAAAAGTGAATTCAGAGGCAAGGAATACAATATATTTTATCGTAAATTCTTTGTAAAAATTAACACATGAAACTAAAGTCGAAAAATTTTCAACATGCCTGCAAGTTATAAACAAAGAACACAAAGGAGAATTTAAAAACCTCACTATGTTTGAGAATAGGGTTAAGAGGAAATATAAATGCTGGTTAGTTTTAGACACTAATAAAATAATCTATAAATGACCTCACTAGGTGAAAAATATTTAACATAGAAGCAAGGGAAGAGGAAAAAAATTGAAGTATTTGGTTAATAAAAAGTAGAATATATAACAGGACAGAATAGTAAATTGAAAATAAAAATAATGGCAGGGTATAGTGTAGTGCTATTAACGATAACTGGATGATTGAACTCTTAAAAATAGTCAAAGATCAGATACGATGTTGTAGGGATTTTAGGATAGCTAAAAATACATGTTAGAAAACTTTGGGTTATAACAGTAATAATGCCAAATAATTGCATACAAAACTTGTCCTAAAAGACAAATAGATATTTCATGTTACTAGAAGATACAACCAACATCTTGGAGAAAAATCATGGTATAGAATTGATAACTTATACATTGTGTTTATTGATAATATCAGACATAATATAAATCTTTCCTTTCAAATGTTTGGAATGTTATATAACATAGTTGATCTCCAAAATTTATTATCTTAGAGCTCTTTGCTTTCTCTATTGCCAGTTCATTTTAATAACTGTATTTAATTTGTGATATGGATTTAAATTGTTGGCAATCCTGCCTAGAGTTGGTTGAGATGTTAAGAGTATTATTGAGAAAATCTAGTATCTTGACATTCCTTCAAATTGACATTCTCTACATTTAGCTCCAAATGAATTGTCAGTAACTTGCAGGTTCTGGTACAGTAAGTAGGACAATCGGAAGTCATGGTTTCTGTCCTTAAAATAGACAAAGGAAAATAGCCCAAAATGAAAACAGTCCTGAACAATGGCCTAAAAACGAGTGACTCTCCTTGTATCACCCAGTTAACTGAGGAGGATGTCTTTCTAGAATCTGACACGTGAATACAGATGCTCATAGCTGAGATGCCAATTTATCTGCAGCAGGACAGCTGAGAGCTTCCTAATCTCAGCAAGTTCCTACACCTTATTTGTACTGTTTGCTGAATAGTTCTTCTAAAATAATAAATTACACATTCTCTTCAATCTCATTTGGACCATGAGCCAAAATAAGCCACTTCTCAACCATAAAGTATAACGAGTTTAAAATAATAAGACCTGTTAACAGTACGCTGTCCGCGCTGTGCAGAGATAACATGAGAAATCAGTCAGCTGGAAATCCCCATGTACTTGGAGTTTTAAACAATATACTTAACAGAAAAGCCAGGGGGTGAGTCTCAGCAGAGATTTAAAAATATGTCTAAATTAAATTACAACTCTTCAAAATTTGTGGGAGATGAGAGTGATTAGAGATAAATTTGTGGCATCAAATTCTTAGATTTTAGATTGTTCTTCATTTCAAATTTATCATCTAAATTTCCATCTTGGAGAATCAGAAAAGGAAGGGCCACTTAGCGTAGAACAAGCAGAAGAGAAATATCAAGAAAAACCCCCCTGAAATTACACAGCCAAGAGAAAACTCAGTAAAAGCAAGGCTGATGCTTTGAAAAGATACATAATGTTGATGCAGCCTGCTCAGTCTAACTCAGGGTGGGTTGGAGTCAGAAGACAAGACTCACATCAATAACGGAAGCGAGGCCTTTCCTACTCTCTTTGGACATGAATGAGCGATAAAGGGACACTCAGAGTACTTATATATCCTCATATTCTCATTTCTTAAAAGAAGCCAAGTCATAAAATTCACACACAGTAAACAGCCCTGATAGACGTAGTTCTATTAGAGAAATAGAGTATTAATAAAAAATCATTTGAGACCTAGGGATCCCCGTAAGGAAAGCAGGCAGTGAGAAGGCAATCCCTCTGCCTCATTCGCACAGGGTGGAACATACGTGGAAGGTGGGAAGCGGGGGGTGTGGCCTAGGCAACTGTGCAAAGGGCTGGAGTCTTAGTATAGCGGCAGAGGGACTGGGCATGGGCGCTGCCTAGCTGCCAGCCTCAGGGAACACCGACGTCTAGTGTCACCACTCTACTTCTGCTGTATCTGTGTTCTGTGACACAGCAATCTGGTGCAAAATGCAAAATGGAGCCAGGCCTCTCCCTAATGGGATGGAGATTTATAAATAAGTAATGACTGGAGACTAGAATCTATCAGGTGATTAAGGCTGGTAGGGGAAGATATCATTATGAACTTATATTTAGCCAAGTATAGACGCTGACACTTTAAAAAGCTGAGTGTGATCTGTGTGAACAGGCCTAGAATCATGGTCACCCAGCAGCAAGGAACACCCTGAGCTCCCAGATCTTCGTTCCACTAGCATCTTTCAGTGAAAGGAAAGCTACTGAATAATCATGTCTTATTCTAGGAATGGACAAGTAAGTCATGAAACAATCCTAGAGCATTCTGTACTGCTCACAAACAGCAAACTACTCAACTCAGAAACTGATGCTGAATTGAAAGGTTAGGTCACAGCGACAGTGGTGGCTGCATAGTTCATCAAAGGCCAAAGCTAGAAGAATGTGATCACCAAATAAAGACATTCAATTCCTTGGATTACAAATCAAAGGATGCAATCAGGATCTAGGAGTTTATACTGGTATAAATGATGGAATAAAAAAAAAGTAACCGGGGAAGAAGAAACAGATTCTTCACAGAAGGGTCGAAATAAAGATCAGTCAGTCCCCCACCTCGGAAGATCCCAAAGCCTTGTTTAGTCACTTTGTACTACAGCGCGCTCTGTGCAAGGAGAGGAAAGCCACAGTGTTGCTGCGGTGGAGAAATCCAACAAACAACTACCTGAGGTGGACATCAAGGTCACCGTTAGTTAGGACACCTAAGGCAACCAGTGGTAGGGACAGATCATCCTGTTAGCGTGTCCCTGTGATTCAGTGCGGTAAAAATGGCACTTGTTATTTTTCTCTGAAAATCTCAGTCTCAGTGTGATCATGAGAAAGCCATCAGATTCCGATAAAGGGGCATCCTGCAAAATGCTTGACCAGTACCGCTCCAAATTGTCAGTCACCAAACAAAACAAAACCTGATGGACTGTCAGGCCCAACAGGAAGTGAAGGTCTGCAGATCTGTATCCATCAGGTCACAACTGCAGTGTTGTTAAGAGCTCAGGCAGCCTTTTCGGGGGACCCCCTAGTGATAGCCTCTCCAGTATGGCGGATGCTGGAACTTGACCCCCAAGTTTTCCTTCACTTGGTCCCTGACGTGTGTTCCATGTACACATTTTGTTACATTTTGTGACAACTCAGTTTTTAACAGTGTCACTTTGGCCATGGATAGGGACCTGGAGCAGCCTGTTCACAGGTGCTTTCAGCATTGACTTGTGTGGTTTACTTATAAACATCCCATAGTAGGGCTTGGTGATGCGGGCCAGAAGTGGCAGTCCTCTAGGAGGCCGAGGCAGGAAAAGCACAGCCTGGGCAACCTAGCAACTTAACAAGACCCTGTCTCAAACCCCAAAATAAAAAGGGCTGGCCGGGAATGTGGTTCAGCGTGAAGGCGCTGAGTGGGTAGGTCAGGTGGTAGCCACCCTGTGACTCCCGGGGGAAGCCCTTATTCCGGGCAGCCTCCCCGCGGGCAGCCTCTTGGGGGATGCTTTCCACCACCTCCCCTTTGCCAGCCTGGTGGCCTGCCTGGCTCTTCTCACACAATGGTGGTGGTGCTGGCATCAGACGGGGCACCTGGGGCACGCTGATGCGGACAGCTGAGCAGGGACGTTGCTGTTTTCAGGCCTGGCACACAGTGGGAGTCAGAAGGTTAAATGAACATGGGCCTGTGTCGGAAGGCAATGTTGACAGAGCTGGTAATCGCCTGCCCTGGAGCCCCGGGCAGGACAGGCAGGAGGGAGAGAGCCTTCAAACAGCCTTAAACGGATGGCTGTCCACATCACTGCCAGCTCGTCTGGGTCTGTGTCAGAAAGGTTCATCGCCAATCTGACTTCAGAGCTCAGGGAAGAGAGAGATTGAGTGTTTATGACGTGATTTCAAGAGGGATTTTATCTAGATTTCAAGTACGATTGATTAAAAGCAACTTGACCACTGCTGCTGTTGGAGGATTTCTGTACCATGCACCAGTGGAGGAAGAACTCCTAAATTACTGTAGACAAGCTGTAGGGCATTTTCTCTAACACAAAGGACAGACTTCGGAGGCTCCGCTAGGCACCAGGAGCAGCTCCGTCTGCACCTCGTTGTGTCCAGGTCTACCCTTCAGCGGGGAGGATGGAGCTCAGGCTCACACCTTCTCAGGTGTTTGTTTCCCATTGTCCTATTAAGTCCCAACCTCCCTGAGGTGAGCTCTGATCATTCTCTGCGTGACTTGTGAGATGTCTGATTATGATGGTAGGTTATAGATAGAAACTTATGATGGTAGGTTATAGATAGAAACTCTTCATTTGTTTTGAGAATTTTGAATCCTAATGATAACTCCAGACATTCCTGCTCTTAGCTCTTTCTTCTACAGGTTCTTGCAGACGTTGCCATATGTGTAATTATAGATAGATATGAAATATAAAATGAGCTTGTTTTTCCTATGAAGGGCAACCTTTGGGACACCTGCCATATTTGAATTACTAGATGAGGACATGGAGTTATTTTGTGCCAATAAGTTAGACCCTGATATGTAAAACAAGAGTTTAAGTTAGAGCTATGTAAATATTAATTCTCCAACAATTTACTTCTTAGTCCCTGAAAATAATTCAATGACTTTCAGTTCACTCTCACCAATCAGTTCAATCACTTAAGTTCACGTATGTGTGTGTGTGTAGATAGCCAATTTGACTCTGTCTGAATTTAAAAATAGCATCTGTGTCTACTAGCCCATGAACATACAGAGCTCTAGAATAATATGTTTGCATTTTAAGCTTCCCATGTACAGCCTAATACAGAGAAGTGTTCAGTAGGCCTTACTGAATAAATGTGTGTCCATAGCAACAATTAAGGCTGTGGCAGGCATTAGAATTTTATTATTCAGCATGCCAATGTCTTCCAGTTCCTCCCATAAACTTATTTTTTTTTCTTAAGAGAATTATGGGAATTAAAAAAAGAAAAGGGATACATAGTTTTCTTTATGATTCCATATAAAGTTTGCCTCTGATTTTAGGGGAAAAGAATAGGTCACCTGCTTTTTGATGTCTTATTTCTGATCCTTGCACTAGAGCACCCAAACGCACTGGCCTTAGATGTCACGATTCTGTCTGTACTTCCCTCTCAGAGGAGACACAAAGCTTAGCTCTTTGAGTCGCCAGTGTTCTTTGCCAGGGCAGATAGGGGCTAGGAGATGCTTCTCAGGCACTGTTGGGGCAATTCAGTGTCACTATGTAGCGTCCAAGTCAACTGCTTCCAGAAAACCATACTGCCTCAGGTCTCGTTAAATGACTGTAAAATGAAAACTTCTCCTTGCATGTTTAATGAACTTAAGGGATTGCCAGATACTGACACTTCCTTGGTAAGACACTGCAAAAAATTTCAGGTAGTTAAACCTGGGCTTCAAGATAAAGTGACAGATTTTCCTGATATAATAAGCAAACTGGAATTATTTTCCCCCAGGGACAACAGCGTGGGTCCCTGAGTAGATGCCACTCTTCTCATAGTGGAAATTGCCGAGAGGAGGGAGCTGGGAGATGGAACTGGTGTTTAGAATCTCTTGGTGGACAATTGGCAGCTTGACCATGGTGCCTGAACTCCTCCCTACTTGTGACACTTTGGTGATAAGAGAGAATTGTGTATTTTTGGGTCTATATCATCAGGTTGTGCCTGTCCTACAGCGTGGCTACAATTTTGGTAGCTTTCAAAATTCTTAAGCTCTAATGTTTCCTGACTTCGCCATATGTTGGGGGAAAAAAGGGGCTAACCCCATGGACAGCCATGGAGTTACACAGCTGTCTGAAAGGGCACTTGTGAGCTCCCAACCTCATTTCTCTCCTTCCATATTGAGTGTCAATTAAGTACTCATTTGGTAGAACAGAAATGCGATAATGCATTAGCATTTAGCACAGGGTATATGTGTACTTAGCTCATGTTATTCTGCATTGCTATTGTTTATTTCTTACTATGATTGACATTGGTATTTCCATATATCTCTTGCCATGAAAAAAACATATATGAATCTACAAAGAAAAAAATGCTTTCTCCGTTTTTCATTAAATTTGCATTTTAATAAGCATCCAAAAATACTTTACCACCTGTCACATTAGTAATTTCTCTGAGAACAGTTGTGCTCCCCGGCCTATGATTAGATCGACTTTCTCTCTACTAGGCATATACAATGTATGGACTTCCATTTTTGCCCTTGATTTTTTAATGTTAAAGGAGATTTTTAGTATCTTATACATACATTAGCAATACAATATATTTTTATGAAGCCCCATATGAAAAGACCCTAGGCTGGACTTGCCTGCGTGCCATGAGAGAAAGCAAATACTCTTAAAAATCTTAGTTTCTTTTCAATCGATTGTGATCTATTACTTTCGGTATTTTCTCTCAAAACTTACAGAACCTTGCAGTCTAATTGATATTTGACTCCTGTGATAAAATGGAAAGCCCAGGGTATCAGCAAATAATTTACCCAGGAAGAACTGAGACTAGACAGAGGGGGGTAAAGATAGGTGTCTCAAATAAGAAAATGCAAACTTCAAAGAAGGCCATTTGCTGTTATTAAATTAGCGATAGGAATGTTGATGAAGACGGACCTCAGTCGCTAAGAGGAGCATGAGGGGGCAGCTGAGCATCTCTGCTTTCTACTTCCACCTGCCTCTTTCATCGCCTTAGAACTCCGCGTCAGGTCCCCGCTCAGCTCTGCATGTAGGCAGGTTAATCAATTTAGGAGTACTGTCTAAAATCCGGTAAGACGAGATTTATTTACCTAATCATCTCCCTTCAAAACTAAACATATCAATAGGAAGGGAAGTAGGTGTTTTCAAGATTTGTCACGGTATGCACCGCCAGCTTGTACAACATCCTTTCTCAGACTCCCTGGAAGGGTGCCCTGGTCTCCTGCCATCACACTAAAGCGGCACTCACCTCAGACTCCAGGGAAGGCCTGAGCTTCACAGGCACGTCACCCCATCAGGGAACTGGGGCCGCCCTCCCCTACACAACAGCAAGCACCGCATGGGACCTATGTTTTCCTCTCGCACCACAGGGTCACTAAGAAGAACCAGTCCTGAGAGAGTAGTCAACAAGACCGCAGCTTGTCCTGTAATATCTTTGTCATTATGTGTCCAAACCTCGGAACTTTGCCTTTTACCCTATTTTCTATATTCAGAGAGACCTTGAACCCCTTTACTTGTGTTTCTCAGTGTAGCCATGTTGGTCAGAGCCCTTCCTCACTGTGGATGTCTTTGCCTCGTGTTTTAGGATGGGTGGCCAAACGTGGTCTGGTGGGACCCTCAGATTCAGGGCTTCTGCTGTTTTTATGATACCAAGGATGGAATTCAGTCAGGGCTGCATGCATGCTTGGCAAGTGCCTTGCCCCTGAGCTATATACCAGCCACAATCCAGCCTGTTAAAAGGATCTCTTCAGGTGAGTCTTGTACTCGCGCAGACAATGGGCAGAAGACAAGGGGTGACACATCCAATTCACCTTATTCTCCTCGTCCAGGGTGGGTCTTTAGGTGCTTTACACTTAAATCTCCTCTCTTCCTGGACTCCCAGTATCTACTCACCCAATCAATGTTAGTCCCCTGGCCTGTGTCTACTTGGCTGGTTGCATCATATTGCCGAGACTGGATGTGCACATGTGTGTGACTGTACATGCGCACTGAGTACCTGATTAGACTACAAAATGTGCATCCTCGACAAACGGATTATATTTGAGCAAAAGTCATGGAGAACCAGTAAAGGCAGGAAAAACTCCACAAACGTGGCTCACATCTTCCTGTTTTTGGGGGAAATTGCATTAGCAGAAATGTGTTCCTGCCAAGAAAGGTAGATTTCACAAAATCTCATCAATACAGGAGGCACTAAAATCTGTCTGCTAAACCTTACTAACAACTAGCATATTCTTCCTGATCACTTCCCCCTCCACGAAGGTGATATACAGGCCTATATTTTCACATCGCTTTTGTCCTCATTTCTGCTTACCTCGAGTATTACATGTGATGCATATCTTAATAAGCCTATATTTTTTCTTGTTAACCCTCCCTTTTGTTATACAGCCCACGAGTGAACCTAGAAGTGAAATATTTTTCATTGTCTTCCCTCTTTTTATGCATTAATGGCAGGAATATAAAAAGACAACACCCCACACTCTGGCTTGAGCCCTGTTCAAAGGCTGCAACTGGGAATCTTGCTGTTTTGTGCCAACATACAAAATGTTATGTCTCCATATGTTAGAACAAATGGGAGAGTAAAAGGAAATTCTAGCTACCCAAGGCCTTCCCAAGAGTGGGGAAGTTGTAGCCAATCAATTTCTTGGAATTCTAACCTTAATAATTCCATGCACACAAGTCGTGGGCAGAGCACATGAATGAACACTTCATTTTAACATGGGTAACTAAATCAATGAGGAAAGATTTTGAATTTTCTACTAGGTGGAGGACAGATGAGAAAGTGTGACACAGTCACACTGAGGACCTTGTGTAATAATCGCTCGAAATGAAGTTGTGGCCGTCACAGAACAGAGAAAATGATGTCAATCCCGTGTTAGAGGACAGAGGGTCCTGCACCACGTGTGTTCTGGCTTCAGTGTCACTTTGAGAAAGGCAGAGCACTCTAGCCTTTCTTACTGGCCTACCTTGTTTCAACTGAACCTCAACTTTGGCTTATTAAAAGTGATTGACTCTCAACACACATGTTTTCACCCACCTGCTCTGATTCACCCTAAACGTTGTGAGAGACCCTAGCTGAAGTCAATCAAGCCTGCATTCCGGGAAGGATCCATTCCTCTCTGGAAAACTGGATCCAAACGTCAAAGCTGTCTAAAGAACTTCGAGTTTGTTCCAACCGGCCTGACGACAGGCTGTTCCTTATTCTAAAGTGTTTAATGAGTTTATAAACTTGACTGTGTCTCGCCACACCACAGGAGGTCTCTTCACAAGGACCTAAAGGCCATTTCTGAGGTGTCATCAGGAAGGACAGGAACTCTTTCTTCCAGACTAGGAGGGAGGAGAGTCCCAACTTCATAACAGACCTGTCTACCTGCTCAACATTTACATCAATCGACCCTTTGTACCTTTTCAATTCCCGATGCTGACTAAGCCCTTGATTATCTGTTCTCCTCCCTCATTCACCATTTAAAAGGCCCAGTCACGTTTGTTCATGTATTTTGTAGATGACCCTATTCCTAACACAGTGGCATATTATTGATGAAAATTTGGCCCGGTTGGCTTGCATAAGTATCTAGCTTTACCTCTGATGTCACCAGCTGCCAAGGAGCTGAGACCCTCCATCACCAGGGTCAGGTAAGGTGCTGGGATTATCCTCATTAGAAGTCATTAGCTAAAGCATTCTGTCTCTGAAAAGAGCAATCCAAGCACATTGCCATGAACCAAAGTTCAGCAAAAGTTTGCTGAAAAGCAATTCTCATTTATGAATTCCATTTTAAACCATCTAAGTATATCTAGTGTGTGCATCCTAATGATGATATTTTTTGGGTAATGATTTGGAATCACAAATGATGTAGGAATTTCAGAGGATGAAGCAGGTGGAAGGGTGTGAATGTGTCCTGGGTGATTGCCTATTATGCTCAGACACTAGGTTTACACCAAGGTCTTTGTCGCTTCTGTAAGTGCCTTAGGATCTGGAAGCACAACCTCATATGGGTGCAAGGAATTGCTACTGCCGGAGGAATATTTCAGCATGTAAAAGAACATTCTCTTTATTAGTGTTTTGCAGTGCATCTCAGAAGTGATTAAAACCAGCTTATAAAAAATTTAGGAGGAAAAGAGTTTACCTTTAAGCTCAAATTCTGGTGTCCCCATAATGTCTGGGCTTAGGACTGATCTGGGACTACTCGTGTCATCTCAGCACATACTCCTAGCACTTGGCGTGGCCTGAATGGAGCAAGCCCTCTGGGAATTCATGTCTCTCTTCCCCCCATGTGTTCTGGTCTCCCCCTCTTAGCCCTGTGTCTGGTGAAGCTTTTATGTCCTCTGAACCCCATTTGAAACCTGCCCTACGGTGTGAAGCCTCCATCTCTGCCCTGCCCTACCCTCACCTTGGCTGCAACAGGTCCCCTTCCAGCACAGCTCAGGCCATGCTCTCTGTATCCGACCAGCAGTGGTGGCATCTCTTACTCAACATAAGTGCCCGTGTCCCCAGTGGCAAACATTTCGGCCACCAAGTGAGAATTCAGAAGTATTACCGAGGCAAGCACCTGGAGCTTTTATGTTACGATTACTGTTAGAGGCTGAGATCTAACTGTTACCTCCTTTGCTCAGTACCTGCATATGCGGGTGTGCACCTGTCAGCGCACACACAAACTTGCCAGGTGATATAAACCAAAACAAAAATGTACATGTCTGATCACAGGTTCCTCATCCCGTCAGGGCTCAGAGCCAGCCGTGGGCTGCAGCGGAGGCACAGGTGCGTCACTTACCCTTTGCAGCTGGACAGGGCTCCTCACCAAGCTCTCTGACTTTGCCATCATCCCGGACACTTTGAGACTGTAGTTTTTGCCATTTTGTGACTCTTTCAGCTGCTCTTGGATTTGTTTAGTTTGTTTCCTGCGGGCATAAATACTTGCATAAATATTTGCAGACATTCATTGCATTCTTAATGTTTGTGTTTCATTCATTCCCAAGTTCTACAGTCCCAAGTTCTATGGTTGTCATTTGCTGAAGCTAGAAAAACTTAGTTATCAAAGTATTTCCCAATAGGAGAGAATTTGAGGATCTATTCTCCTCCCTGTATTCAAAACCAATGGTGATTCAAAACCTAGGGTGTGATCTGCATACCGTGGCTGTGGAGAGGACCTTAACCCGAAGTGTTCAGGTAGTGAAAAAAACTGGAAATGCTATAGAGAATTGACTAAAAGAAAAAATTTGAAGCCTGGATTTGGCAATACACATCACTTGTTTAAAAGAACACATTTATAATTATGTAATTCAAATACGTATACCTTATATGTATTGCTTACATATTAAACGAGTATGTTTTCTGTCTTCCACAGTTTAGACATAATTCATTTATTAGTGGCTGGAGCAATGGCTCAGTGGTTAAAGTGCTTGCCTAGCAAGTGCTAAGTACCTGAGTTTGATTCCCCAGCACCACATGAGGTGGTGGCATATGCCCACAATCCCAGCACTTGGGAGACTGAGGCAGGTGGATTGCTGTGAGTTCAAGACTAGCCTGGTCTCCACGGCAAGACCCTATCTCAAAAAAACTATTTGTTATTCCCCATAACCCAATAATAAAAATAGTTAACTTCTACAGAAT
The DNA here is from genome assembly GCA_004027205.1 of Ctenodactylus gundi. Classification (NCBI taxonomy): domain Eukaryota; kingdom Metazoa; phylum Chordata; class Mammalia; order Rodentia; family Ctenodactylidae; genus Ctenodactylus; species Ctenodactylus gundi. The sequence goes on from PVKB01004544.1 coordinate 70,628, forward strand.
GAGAGATTACATAGGAATATGTCACACCTTTATGTCCCCATTTTATTGATATGTATAAGTGCAAAATATAAGGGCAAAATTTAAGGTTTACAATGAAGTTTAGCATTTTGTGCACCTACATATCTTGTCAAGGTGACAAGTACTTTCCCACTCTCCTTTTGTCCCTCCTCCCCACCCGACCCCCCACCCCTGTCTCTCATATGATTTTTTAAGCATAATTTTATGTGAGGAAGCAATAACACCTATAACCACTTAAATGATGGGCCTGGGACGCGGAGTGGTAGAGCTCGGCTTCAGTCCTAAGCCTCTATATCCCACATTCCAGAATCATCCCTCAGAACTCTCAAGCCTCTTGTACATCATCCCTCAGCTGCTAAGCCAGAGGCAGATTTTGGGCCTCCAAGTAACGTGCTCCTGCCTGCATGTGAGAAGTGACCATGGTTTGGATCTGACCGTGTATGTACCAGAAAGGTCGATAAAGTCGCCTGGTCAGCTGTGCCTTCCCAGGAGGCTCATAACAAGCGCCCATCAACAATGGTTCGATACCTGGAAAGCCAACCTTGTGCAACTGCTTCTTTCCAAGTGAACCTGTCCCTCCAGTTCCCTGTCAAGGAGAGATAACCGTGGGGAGCTACTCAGACAGGGAGAAGCCCCAAAGGATGGGGCTCAGAATCCAATTCTGACTTGAACACCCACCAGTATTGCTACTTTAGTTATTACCAAAGTTTCTCTAAGACCTGGTTCCCCCCCCCCCCCCCCCGTTTATAGAGCTCCTGAGTGTTTTCTTCCACGAATACTGTGACGACTCAATGTGACAGAAACTGAAACACGTTTGTCTCCATCTCATGGGCAGATGGTGCAGAGAGACTACACCAGCCCAAAGATAAAACGTTCCACTAATTGCATTTTACACAGGTGCCTTTGCTTTCTAAAGGACTCGGAGGTTAGGACCATTACTTCCCCCTTTGAATTTGCAATACCAGTTTGATGTCGCTGTTTGTTTGAATATTTCTTTTATCTTTTCGATTACTCAGGAGGCTTTTATCTCCAACAGTCTAAGTTGTTTTAACTCGGTAATAATAATCTCTTTCCTTCCGCACAGCTAACCTGTGGCCTACTGTTCAAGTAAGGGTATCTTAGGAGAGGCTAAGAAACCTACTAGAGCTACAACATCCTACCTGGGAATCACTCAAGAAGCAAATAAGAAATTGAGAGGTACTAGCTTCGTTAATCTTTACAAAGTAGTAAAAGGATGCTGGGCCCAGAGTAGGGACTTAGTTTCTCTCCTAAGAATTTAAATAGTAAAAACAGATGAGAAAAGAGGGGGAGGTGAAGGGAATGTGGAGTTGATGTCATATGTATGTGCACACATTTCTCAAGTTTAATGTCACCATTGTGTACTGGAAATACTATAAAACTGGGGGAAATAAAGCAGCAGAAACACTATCTTTTCAGTAATCCTCATACTTCCGTAGTAGATGCCTTCACAAGCTCAGAAGGGTATATTGCTGTTTCCGGAGTTCGTTTGAAGTTTGCATTCCTTGACCCCATCTCACTTCGGTCCTGATGCGGTTAATTCTCAAGGTAAGTGGTTTCTCGTGGTGACAACTTCCTTCTCTCTCATCCCTCCCCTGTGATAAGCACATCTACCTTTGCTCTTGTCGTCTCCCCTTAGAACACCTCAGCTCCCTCATGGATGAGCGTAGCGTCGCTAAGACAAGATACATATCTCAAGTCTGGGAAGGCTACTGGCCCAAGAGGAGAGTTGGAACGTTCCAGGTCAAGAGTTTCACATATCCGTCAGTGGAGAACAATGTCCTCAGTGCAACAGGTGGAGTTCCTGAGGAAACAGATCCTGGGATGGAAAGGTCATGCAGAATTTTTACTGGAGGGACTTTTAGAATCAATTCTAATGGGAGAGAGGAAAGTGGAACTGAGTTACGGGAGAAATTGGAATGCAATGCAGTCGAAAGAAAGACCACCACAATCCTGTGAGGCACGCAAGCTGGCTTCTTCTTTGTAATTGGTCACCAAACTATGTCAGCTCGAGTGAAATAAGAAACACCTATCAGATAGATAAACCTCAGCTGTAGGCATGTCTGTGGATGATAGACATGGAGGTCAGCAAGGTGACAGAAAGGGACCCACCTCAGGTATGGGTGGAATCAAGTAACAAATAGGTTTGTGGCCTGGGCAAAATAAAAAAGGAAGGAGGAAGTGCTCTCTCTTTGGAAGAGCTCCAGTGCTCAACATCACGTCTGGACAACAGCGTTCAGTCTCTTGAGCCTCCCACGAGCAAATCTTCATTAAGGCCCTAGGCCTTGTACCTTGAACTGCTGCTACATCCTTGATCCCCCTTGCGGTGCAGCTCCTACGTAGCTGCCAGTTCTTCTGGCTCTGTAGCATGCAGTCAGCCACTGCAGAGTCTCTCGCCTCTGATCATTTGAGCCAAACGAATAAATCTGTTTACATATATCTCCTACTGATTCTGTTCCTCTATAGAAACCTAATTAGTAAATTTTTTTCCCTAGCTTGGGGACAAAGCTTAGTCCTCTAAGATTCACCTTGACCTGTCATCAGAGGTGGGTCACCTCAGCACACACAGGACAGGGGATTCAAAAGGCAACTTTTTTCACAATTGCCTGGAAAGTTGAAAAACCTAAAGACATTTAGTCCTAGAGAAGATTATAGCTGAGCATCAGAGCATCCTTGTTATCTAAAGTCTGTTTTGTTTTTTCTTTCCAGGAGGTGACCACCAACGGGAACAGGAAGGTTGCTCCCTTGTGCACATGCTACTGGTAACATCGTTCCTCACTTTTACAGCTCAGTTTCCCCAGTTCCAGGTTCTGCCTTCTGGAACATGTCCTCTCCTATCCCTATTCTACAGAATTGAGTTGGCTTACGTTTCCAAGACCTAGTAAAGATTTCTATAATAAACTTCATCCTTGTAAGTCAGAAGAAGAGAAAATCCTTAATGTACTTTCCACTTTAAACATATCTTACCAAGTTCAAATAATAATTGTATTGACCACATATGGAAACATCTGAGCTCAGAGAGGGTAAGTGGAAGAGAATTCCCCTCGTTGTCTATTTTACTTGTGGGGAGGTTCAGGTGGCTCCATCAGGACACCCTGTGTGCACTATGTTCTTGCCTCATCATGGTCTCTACTTTCACACCTTTGACAGACGTGCTTTGCTATGATCTTCCTCCTGTGGGGCCATGACACGGTGGGGATGACAAGAGAATGAAGACAGGGCCAGGGTGGCAGAGTTTGAGTAGCTATGAAGAGGTCAGGGGTGGTGACGAACAAGGACAGTGCCAGGGTAAGTCTCACCCACTATGGCCTGCATTGTGCCTCCCACTTAGCAAATAGAGGTTCTCAGGAATGTGTCTGGATAGCAATACTGGGGATGCCTTAGGACCTGCGGCTTCCAAGCAGAGATCAAAAAATGTAATAAACCATGTCTGCCTAATCCCTTAACCCCAATATTTGAGAAAGAGAACTAAAATCTGGGAATTCAGAAAAGAAACATATGCCAGGGTAACATAAAAATCCATATTCTTTCCAGTAGGATAGATTAAATATTCAGTGTGTGGTATAGCATTCTTTTCAGACAAAAATAGAGCTCGGCTGTGTCTGATTATTGAAAGGGAAGAAGGAAACATTCTTCAGGTATCTGGTGAGAAACAGGATTCTAATTGAAAAGGGCTTTTATTATTGTGAGTGGTACATTTCCTAACTCCCTCTCCTGCGTTGGCAGGTAGAACACCTTGACCATCTCTTGCAGAACAGTGGCTCAAGGAAACCCTCGGACAGCTCACGGAGGCCCACTGTGGAACGCTGGTCTCAGAGCCCACACATGGCCTAGAGAACAGACGGCCAGCCTGACCACAGAAGTGAGTCCTCTGGATTTCCAGCTGTTCAGTTCTCTTGTGATTACCATCGTCAGTCTTATCATGTAAGTGTGATGCTACAAATTATACTTATATTTAATCTCTGTGTAGCACACAGCTCCCGAGAGCAGAGCCCACTAAGGCCCTGCCAGGTATGCTGAAGTTGCCCAAGGTTTGATGCATCCTCTTAATTTTGTAGCCACGTGGTCTCCAGGCCCTTGGGTGGGAAACTACAAATGTGAGCAACAGTTAGCCACCGTTGCACATTTTTGCTTGTAACGCTTTGCTGTGTGCTTTCTAGCCTGCTTTTCCTTAACATAATACTGTAAGGGAGCTATTTCTCTGTTCATATTTTACCAAAAAAAGAAACAAAAAAATGTGCCTGAATATCTCGAGAGTAGTGACCGACTAGGGTAAATCCATGACTACTCCCACACGTGGCTTCACTGGAGCTAATACAATGCCAGGCCTCCTGCAGCGGGGTCTGGTGCCCAGTGCCAGGAGGTGGGGGCTAGAGGAGTGCTCTCAAGGCCCAGGGAGGTGCTCTCAGGGAGCGAGAGTGGGAACCGGCCTCTTCCCCGCTCTTGTCCCACTCGGCTGCAGGTACACTGGCCCTGTCGTGCTGCCTCAGCAGAGGACCAAGAGCAACAGGGCCAAAATTGACCTAGATAAACCGATACTCTTTAGAAAGATAGTAAGCTTGAGAGGTTATTGTCTCAGATACTTCGTTAAGGTAACAGAATGCTGACTACTGTTAATTATCTGAAAAATACAGGGATAAAATGCACACATTTCATAACTGCTAAGGATTAGGAGATGAGGAATGGAAAGCCCAGTGTGCCTGACACTGGAAAGGAGCTGCCCAGGAAGTGTGGTGCCTAAGGCCCCTTGGGATCCTGGAAGAACAACATTCTAAGGTAAACAACTAAAGAAGTCTGGAATTATGGCCTTCCGTTATTTCAAATATCATTACATTATATTCCTTTCTAATGTAAGACACTAGTAGAAGGACCATGAGGTCTGGAGTATATGGGACTTCTGTGTACCATTTTAAAAACAAAGCTCTAATACTATTTCTGAAGTAATTTATTAAAAATGATTTCCTATTCAGATCCCAGTTCGGTATTTTTAAGTCATAATTGTGATTTCCTTTAAACACTGGCATAGGCTACAGTTAGATATCAAACGATCTGGAAATTGGACCTGTATTTTTCTAACCATTTATTCTTCTAGTTGGCTTGGATTTCAGACAAGCTACACAACCAAGTCTGAGAATATTTTGGAGGCTCAAGGTTCTAGAAGACTAATGTGTTTTAGCTGCTTTTCTTAAGTGCAGATTACATCATTTCTATAGATATCTGTGACACAACCATGTAGGTACCTCCGTTAGCAGAAGGTCCTGTCTCCTGGCAGGTGAGTTTTAGAGCAGCTGCACTTCCTCACTCGTCACCCAAGGTACCTATTTTAGAATTCTTACTTGATAATTGAGTGAGTATGAAATGCAAACAAATTATTTTTGTATTTTTTCTCCCTTAAGACAGATTCTAGGCAGTGCTTGATAATGTTTGGGTTCCCAGCAGGGGCCCCACTGTTCAGAAGGGTTTAACACAGGCAGATTAATTAACTCAGGCAAATGAGCAGTGTGCATCAAAGATAATACACGTCATGTAAGTGTCCACAGGTACACTCCCTCCAGTCTACAGGAGAGTCTGAGTTATTTGCTGCTATTTGGTAGGCCCCATGCAAAGGATCCACAGTGTGGAGCAGATACTGAGAACACAGAAAGCGCTGTCTTTGAGAGTCACCTTTCAACACTTGACAGAAATGGTCTTACTTGCTTTTGAAGTAGAATGCTGCGCAGAACGTGCCCACGATGACAATTCCAAAGATGATGCATGAAATGGACAGCACCTGCCTTTGATACACTTCTTCACTCTCTGTGAATTTGAAAAACAGAATTAGAATGGATGTTAGCAAGACACGGCAGCAACAGTCTACATATTTGTACTTCTGAGCTGGTAGGAGTCTTTCAACTTTTTCGTTCCTCTCATGAATAGGAAAAATCACGAGGAAGTTATTACAATTGAATTTCTTTGCAGGATTCTAAAAGATACTCATTGCTACTTCTTCTTTTGTATTTGCATCGCTAAGTCAGAACTCATGCATTCACACAACAATTGCACATCCTCTTGCAAAGTCACTCTGAGACTTCAGAATGTGCTGGACATTGATGTCTCTGAAATTGTGGAGGTACCTAAATGTAGGGGCTGCAGAAACAAACGTATGCCATCTTATCTTCCTTAACACAATGATGGCTTCCAGTTTCATTTTTGTGAGGCTGTTATCCTGGTGGTGTTTCCTGGTTCTGATTTAGTTAGTCCTGGACTCTTATCTCCCAATTCATCTTGCTTCTACTATGACTGACCTTGCTCATAAAGGAAAAATTTCACATCCTCTCTGAACTCCTCAGTTGTCACAGTACACTTCTGGCCATATTGCCTAGGCTGTATCTTGGTCCCTTTCATCACACACACACACACACAAAATCTATCAAAAGCAAACACTTCATTTTTCAGCCATTACAATGTACACTCTCAGTTCCTTTTCTGGAATTGTTTCCTTAAAGATATCTTTCATCACATCAAGAACTTCACGTTCAGACCCTAGAGCTTTCTCTCTAGATTTTTATCTTTATAAACAGAGACCATTAAAGTCATAAACTCACTATAAATATCTTCAGCTGTATCCGCTTTTATTTTTTCCTCTTCCTTTGGTAAAAGAACAATGTAGGAACCCAATAGCCTCCACACCTCTACCTTGAACAGCTTGTAACTGGGGTATAATATTGCGCAACTGGAAAGACAGACACGAGAAAAGGATGGCAAACAGGGTGCGTAGTAGAGATGAGCTAGTCTTTGACAGCCAAGTCTGGGTGACCATCCAAACCGTCAATGCTGTATTTCATCGCCTCATGTTCCTTCCCTTCCCTCAAGCTCAGATCTTATTTCCATGCCGCAGCTAAAGGCCATGGATGTAGACACCTAGTCCTTCTAACAAACACAAAATATATTGCATCGACTGTCCCTGTATCAGTTATCAGTAGTAGTACCCACTATTAATGTGCATTCAAGTCACCAAAGGATGGAACAGACTGCTACCTTCCCTCTCTTCAAAGGTGCTTGTCGGGTGGACACATTTCAGGAACCAAGGAGTAGACTTAGTCTCATATAAGAGTCACCTGGGTTTGGCAATGGTAATTATGGAATCTGCCTTAGACTAATAGTATCCAAATTTTTATTTAAATGAAATTTCAGGTTTTCCTTATACATATTAAAAGTATGAAAATATTCAGGGAAAGAAGTGCTATGTTTTTTTTTGAAAGACTAGTTCTATCCTAAAAGAGACCTCTCATCGCTGAAAACCAAGGGAAGAGGAATACGGAAACATTACAAGATAACACCCCTCGTTAACTCAGGAAACCAAATTGAACAAGATACAAAGGCATTTGGTACCTCACGCCTACGCTGCACACCCTGTATTCACTGGGACCTCAGGATGGGCTCAAAGTTTAGAATCACACCAATTCCTCCAGAGAGACATCAACGCTGCCTCTAGTGAGCTGCACCCCTCCCCAGACCCACTCACTCCCGAACGGGCTCCTAACTTTGATTTTGCCCAGTCCTCCCTGACTCCTTCCACCGTCCTCTTCACAGCACAGTACTCCAAGAACAAATAGCAACGACAACAAAAAATCATTAGTTCACCGTCCTTAGATGATCCCAATCCCTGTCTTCTATCTAGGACATGTACTGCTCTCAGTATGCTCCACGTCGGCCACATGGGTTCCTCCACGGCGCGCTAGCACTATCAGGAACCCGTGCCAACCCCCAGCTGGGCGGCCAGGCTGCACAATCCCGGCCCGCTAACAATTCCTACTCCGTGACTTACATTCTTCCCATAGGGGATTTTCCTGCTGCTAGTGAAGTGAACACATGACCTGTGATGTTCCTTAACTAATAAGTTGATTACAGTGCCTCGTTGCCAATTAGGCAAAGAGATGCCAGACCCATTGGGATCAAAACACACAAAGCCCCTATTCCAGGGCCCGTGTTCTTTGTATTCCTCTGACCATGTGCCTTAGGTACTTTTCACATATTACTATACATTTTCTATTTCTTGTGAGAATGTATTACACACTAATGATTCAGAAGATGCAGCTTCTCTCATACTTCTTTGGCATTATTTGCACTCTGATGACTTTATTCAGGCTATAGCATCAGAAAAAGGAAAACAGAAATATCTGTATTGCCTACATTCCTGAGTAAGAAAGCCTGACTAGATATTTTATATTTCAAAAGATGCAAATCAGAGGGTCACAAAATACATCATCAATGTCTAGGCACGTTGTCATCTTCTAAAAAGTCTTCTTTTCTAACCCACGTTTGTAAACTCGGTAAATTTTCAGATTGAATTTATAAGCCAAAAATACGGTATGCCGCTTCAAAGTGCCCCTTCTGCCTTGATTGATGTCACCTAACGACCCGAAGGAACAGACATGAACCAGACATGATTACTTGACACACCTGCCCTTGCCAATGGAAAGGATTTTCAAGGGGACAGAAGGTAACCCTCACTAAAACAACGCATACTAAAACATGCCCACTAAATCTGTGTAGTATACGTTCCCATCTGAAACTAGTCAAAAGAGCTTTGGGGAAATGAAAAAAAAAAATTCAATTCCGAGTTTAAACCAAGAGTGAAATTAAAGTTGTCAAGACTCCAAGGGAATTTACAGAGCCAGTGGTAGGTAAGGTGATGGTACTACCAACGTCTTCACCCACACCGTGTTAAGTAAGAGTTCACACGTAGCAGGCTGAGTATCTCGCAATTTTGATTTTTAATTTAATGTTGGTCCCTGGCCTCTTGTAGGCACAAAATCAAAAGCCTCAGTTTCCTCACCTGACTAAAGGTATCATCACTTGACTAATTAGTGTTAGAATTATACCAAATTAAAATAAAGTGTAATGTGGGCTGGGAGAATAGTTCAACCATTAAGGCACTTGTCTAACAAGAGCTATGCAAGCACTAAGCACCCCGTAAGCTGGGTGTTGGGGAGCGCACCTGTAATCCCAACACCCAGGAGGCTGAGGCAGGTGGATTGTCCTGAGTCCAAGGCCAGCCTGAACTACAGAGTGAGACCCTGCCTCAAATAAAATAAAATTTTGAAGTGCAATGGGCCTGACACCAAGGATCAGATATCGAATGGCCCCTCCTTCATGCGACTGCCAGAGACACTTTCACACGAAGGCCCTAACCAAAAGACCAGGCGAGGAAGAGCAGTCACAGTGATGGACAGCCAGGGAAGGGACTCAGAGACGGAGGGGAAGGGTGGTCACATAAGATGCATGTCGTCACAAACCTCCAAGTTGTGTGTTACCAATATATTAGTGAGTCTGTGGAAAATGCATATCCAAAACTAAAAAAAATCTGTGTTCAAAGGGGAAAAAAATGTATATTGTATGGGGTTAAACGCTATTGTGTTTTTCACTGTAATAAATTGTCTTAATTTAAACAAATACTTGGGGGGCGGAAATGAAAAATAAAAAGATTTCCACGCTACTAGAGCTCCTTCTCTAAGCTGCATCCCCAGTTCCTTTTTATTTTAGAGAAAAGGTCTCACCGACATGCTAAGCTGACCAGGCAGGGTTCACAATTGCAGGGTTCCTTCTCACCCTTCGAAGGTGCTGAGATTACAGGCAAGCGTCACCATCAAAGAAAGTTCAAGTGTGTGTGTATAGCACTGTTTGATAAATTCTACTGTTTTGTCCAAACTTTTAAAAAAAATTTACAGTCTATTCCTGAAGCCAATAAAGCTTGGTTTATCAAACACATTTGCTAACTACATAATAGGTATAATCTAGAATGCAAAAATAGAAAAAGAAATTTATATATTTAAAAAATTTTAATTGACTAGTGATTGCTTAAGGTATGACCATAAAATACACAGATTTCTGGAATTTGGATTCCTTGTGAAAGATCAGCCTAACAACATGAGCAAAGGGCTGGTAAGTTTATTCTTAAGTACAAAGTTGTTATAAACTGGGCACAGTATCACACGCCTCTTTCCACAAGTGCTCAGAAAGCTCAGGTAGAAGCTCACTTGTGTCCCCTTGAGTTTGGTTATAGTCCAAGACCAACGTGGGTATGATAATGAGACTCCATTTCAATACATTAAAAAGTAAATAGCTTGCATTGTGGATCAGAGTCCTACCATAAAATCTGTAAGAGTTTTTAGAATCAGAGACCTCAATTAAAATTTGAGTTTTACCTCTTTTCTATAGTAACATTTGGGCAAGTTATTTTATCTGAAACATTTTAGTTTTACATTCATCAAAAAAGAACACTAGTATCTTTAGTTAAAGAGCTACATCTGGTATTTTAATACTGCCAGTATAGTGCTAGCTATATTGAAGCTTCTCTCAATAAATACCTTTTAGTGTTTTTAAAATACATAATATGGAAAGGAGAACACCTTGAAGATAATAGCTAAACCACTAAAGATGAAATCTTCGTGAGAAAGGATAATAGAAAACTTAAATGAAAGTGGAAGTTTCTCTAAGATAATAGAAACACCACAAAATATAGAATCTTCTAGGAAATGCGTAAAGTTCCCTCAGGACAAGGACTCAGCAGTTACATAGAAGACACAGAACTGTTCCACTCCGAAGCCCATCCCAGCTGGAGCTAATGCTTTTTCCCCTCAGAGCAGGAATATTATATCTCCTCTTCATGCTAGAAGCCCCAGACCAAGGCTTTGGTTAATTTTTTCTCTATGACCATGTTACCTCCAAATGTTGTTCTTGCTGAAATTATTTTTATTCATATTGAAAGATATCCTTAGTGTTGTGGTACGTAGACACTCTGAGGGGAGTAATAAAAGAAACAGACATAAAACCTTCCCATCATAGACTTCTGCACAGAGAATGTATGAAATGCTCACTGTAGCATGTGCTTCAAAGACACCTATCTGGCTCATTTGCATATCCACAGAAACCAGATGTCATATACATGAAATCTGAGGCATGAACAAAAATAATTAAAATTTTAGAAATTACAGTGAAAGACACACTGCCATTAATCTGTTCACATTTACCACATTCTGATGAACACGTTATCAGACCACTCTTGCTACTTTCTGAAGCACTTCTGGAAGTCCTCACCATGTCTTTAGTTGTGGCATCAAAGCTGCCATGATGTTATGAATCAATGTACAGTGTTAACTTTTCACGGTCATTTTGACTTTGGGCAAGAGCCGTCCACGAGATGCTAAGACTGGCAAATAACGTGCATAAAGACATGTGTGATTTATCAATCCCTGGTGGTTTTCACCATATTTTCAACCACACCTTGTAAAGATATCTCTTGAAAGGACTTCCGGAACTGCTCCAGGAAGTGTATGAAGAAAATGGTCTACAAGCCTGTGTGAAATTGGGGACGCGTAGCTGTGTGTCTTTTATGGTCACTTTTTTTTTAGATTTATACATTCACTATGTATATCATTGATATCACACAGAAGAGGAGGAGCCAGTTAGATAAAAGGAATAAAGATGAAAAAGAGTGATTCATGATGAGGAAAGTAAGTGCAAAAGCTCAGGCGTAAGATGTGAAGTGTCACCGTCAGGAACCAAGAACACCAGTAGCCTAGCAGGGCAACACGGATTCAATGGGTGTGTGACACAGGATGTTACTGAAGAAGCAGAAAGGGAGGAGCCTAATGAGCTCATATTTGCACATTGCTCCTCTTGGACTATGGAAAAGGATTACACTTGATGAAGTAGATGCAGGTGTCCCTGGGTGGCTGTTACCTCTACTCAGGTCAAGTGTGGCAATTGTTTCTACGACAGTCACCACTGCCTGTGACTGTCTGGGCCCCTGATCATGGAACCTCTGTACCTTGAAAGGTGCTCTTCCCGAGTCAACTGACTTCTACCGCTTTAATCTGGTGTTAAAATCTAGAGTGTTAGCCAAATTCCAGAAAACAGCAAATGCCTTACTGGCCACTTGAATCTGCCATTAACTTCGCTGTAGGAAAGTCACGGGGGATGAGCTCAGGCCAGCACCCCAAGGCCTCATCTAGAGTAATCATTGAACATTACACCAAACCACATGGAACTACCATTTGGTAGGCGCCAGGGCAGGAAGTGGCTAAACACTGCCAATGTGGTTAACTGTTGTTAGTATACTATGAGAGGTTGAATTTTTGCATTCTGTTCTTGATAACCCAAGTTGTAAAGTCATTTTGTGGAGAAAAACTAACTTGAATTCCATAACAACAGGGAAGGATGCCTGGTCTGTCTCCCTGTTTCCTCAGTGGTGTTTTCCCTGGACATGGGACTCTGTTTCGTTTAAATGACCACATTTCACCTTATAAACGGTAAAATATGAGAAGGTAACATTATGGTAAAATTTCAGAAACACTAGTACAGTGAAGAAAATCCTCTTGGCAGGTGGTCCCTTGGGACTTTCCCTTTCCCTACAGCCACTGCACCCCGCACAACAAGGTTGATTGTTACATGCGCCTGAGTTGAAACACCAGGGACAAGCACTCTTTTCATCTGTCATCTGTGGTCCTTACCAGCAGCCCAAGGAACTATGACATGCCATCCATATTTAACAGAAGAGGACAGAGACACTAGAACAACACATGGCATACAGTTGGAGCACACAGTGCCAGTAAGCTTCCTTTTTCAGTTCAAGCCACAGAGTTATTTTACATTTTTCTCTTAGGCTAAACCAGCCTTAGCTAGAGGCAGTCGGGACTCTGGGCCTCTTAGCTGCACCACGATTGTGCTTAAGGAATGTATTTTTATGTCATTTTTCCCTTAGTCACAGTAGTGTTTTTTAGATCTAGAGTATCTCGCCAAAGGCTCATGAATTTGCAAGGTGACTGGACCAGGGGGTTTGGCAGTCATCACACGAGTCCTCCACGGGTGAATTTAGTAGCTGAATCTAACATTAGGAGGTTGGGGCCTGACTTGAGACAGGGCACTAGTGATCGGGAAGACTGTATTCTTGTCCCCAGGCTTTCCCCCCTTCTCTCTGCTTCTTGGATGCCACAAATCGAGCACCTTTTCTCTGCCATGTCCCTGTGACAAGCTGTTTCTGTACTGAAGCCATGAGCCAGAACATAAGTGCCATCCTCTAGGTTTTGAGCGTCCAGTGTGTGGCTCTAGTGACAAGATGACTAAAACACATGCTGATATGCATTCTTCACAACAGCATGTAGTGTTTTTGAGTTTCCTGCCCTGCCACTTTGGAGTAGGCCATGCACACAACCTCCTTTGTGGTTCAGCCTCCTTCTTCCACTCTCCCTCACACGCAGCCTTTGTTAGGGAAGTGTGCAAGTGTGCTCCTTGTATCAAAGACAAAGATGCCTCGGAAAAAATGTGTTGGTTGGCTGGCGTGATGTCTAACAGGTCCTGGGGTACAACACGGCATGAGGAGAATTCTTTCAGATACTTTAACAGTCTTTAGAATTCTCAATGTCTTTCTACAAAAACTTGGTAAGCTGTAGTACATACAGAAAATGGTAACAAAAGGAACTCACAGCGGTGGCTCTGGTGCAGTTTTCACTCAGAAAATGTCAATATTGAAGATAAACATGTAAGTGTTCAGATGGACCAATGCTCTCATACATGAGAGATGGGTGACATTCTAGAAGCTATCTTCATGTTCCCTCCAGGTCTAGGGTCTAGCATTCACCGTCGCTTGAGAGTAATCCTTTGGCACATTCAATTTTGATCATGCCTGTGAGACAAAACCTTAACTAGGACTTAAACAAATGTGCTAGTCTTCAAGTTTTGTGAGATTTTTACAGACACCCATACCCTTGTTAATAGACAGGGCTGAACACTCACCGGTTGGGTGACTATGTACTCAACAAAGGGAACGGGAACGGGACCTGAAGATGTGGGAAGACAGGAAGGTGGGGAGGGAGAGAGAAAAAAATGACTAAGATGTAATATGTAGTGTATGAATTCCCCCAAGGTGACTTTAAGCATATATTATGAACATATACTAGTAAAAATTTTTAAATATGTAAATCAGACCCTTTGTGGTACTTGCAAGATACTAGATCAAAGTATGATTTCTCCACTAATTCATTCTAAAAGTCATCCCAACAGTACTATCAGGGCTCCCTCTTACCCAAGTGTGCATTACGTGAGACCCTGCAGTTAAAGCCTGTACACAGAAAATCAAAAACTCTGTATTTTCTAATACATCCAGACTTACTGCTGAACCCAGTGTTATGAAGTGAGTCTTTCCAACTGCATGGGCTCCAATCCCAGTGCTTACTTCAGCCCTTCAAGTCAACCCTGCAGCCTGGTTAGGTGGGGTCTCTCCCTTCATGGCTCGACTCTGACATTTTGTCCTTGTTTTTAACTGGATGAAAGTTAGGTAGACCTATTACAGTCTTAGGAATATTCAGAACGTTTGGAAACTGGGATTGGCATTTGAAGATAAGAACAAAGAAACCTAATTGTTCCGATGAACGTATTACCGGACCGTTTCGACAGAGATCCTGACCTCGGGCAAAAGAGGGCATTCTCGCAATGGAGCCCGATGGTGTGTGCACCAGGGCAACCAGGCTGAGCTCCTGAACCCTGCAGCCAGGAGCCTGAGAGTGCTCCGTGGTGGTGGGAGCTGGCATCCAGCACAGCCACCCAGGGGCAGAGGGGCAGAGATGAACACGAGCCACTAAGATGTTCTCTCCCTGGAGCCCTGTTAATCCCACCTGGAAGTTCCCTCTTCTCTTCTCCTTGCAGAATTCTCACTTTTAAGGATTGCATTGCATTCACCCAAAGACAGGGAACCATAACCACAGAGTTTAGGGGGACAACCTTATTTGGATAGATCTGCTATCTGAATATTTATGCTTCTCCAAATGTGTATGTTGGGATCTAATTCTCAGTGGCATTATTAGGGGGGAAGGGAGCCTTTGGGAAGTGGTCAAGTTGTGAGGGCTCCTCTGCCGCAGGTGGGATCAGGGGCTGCATGAGAATGTTTGAAGGAGCAGCCTTCCTGCTCACATGAGAGGAAAAGCCCTAAGGTGGCATCTGCAAGGCAGAGGGCAGGCCTTCACCCGATGCCCTAATGCTGGCGGCTTGAATGCTGTCGTCCTAACCCCCAGAAAGGTGTTTATATGTTACTTAATCTAAGGTCCTTTGTCATAATTTCCAATAAGTAACATGAAGTCTTTGTGGACAACCAAGTTAACATAAAGGCATTACAGTGGACCTCAATTCGGTATTCCTGAGTGCTTATTAAAAATTTGGACACAGAAACAGACATGCACTGTATACACACAGAAAGAGAGAGAGGCATGGATGGACGAGAGGAGAGGAATCCATCCAAGAGTCGAAGGGTGTCACCTATTGGCAGAAACCCTCCAGCACCTAGGAGGAACAAGCTCTTCTTCCTATCTTCCCGAAGGAACCAATCCTTCTGCCAACATCTTAATTTTAACCCTCTAGCTACCCATAAGGCTACAGAATTCCCATGCCTAACCTACCACTTTGTGGCACCTTGTTGTACCAATCCTTGCGAGCTAATTCACTGATTTATTAAAACTTGGACCTATCAGACTTGAGCAAGGTAAGTAGATACTATCAAAGTCTGAAAAGTCTTCTCAAGCTCTTTTTTTGCACCTTTTCCATAACTGTGCTTTCCTTTACCAAAACATGATTCCCAGTCGGACGGCCCTCAAGTGGAAGCGTAGCGCCTCTCATCCTTGACTGCATCTCATTGGCTTTCCCTCTGCACGGGTGGACACCTGATAACCTTCTGAACTGAGCACCTTCCGGTTGGGGTGTCTAAGAGCATTTACTAATGGGTCGTCTGCCTGGTGGGTTAATAAAAAGGGACACTTTCTTGTGGGGAGGCGATTTCATTTACCCAGGAATTCACTTTTTTCTGCTCTACAGTTGACTATGAAAAGGTACCTATGAGTAGATTCTCAAAAAGTAAATTAATTACTTCACATTTAATAAAATGTTGATGTTCAAAATTATATTTTATCTCAATTCCACGCAAAATCCTTTCAGCTATGCATTATCCATTAAATTTGATATTTAAAGAGAAATCACAGTTTAAATACATAAACACATTTTTCAACCTGTAATTTCTTCTGCTACCCCTTGCACTCCCCAGCAAATATAAACCTTTCCCTTAATAACTCTTATCTCTCTTCTCTCCGAAACAGCATAGCACTGGCTGGCTACAGATAAGTGAACGTTATGAAACACAGTTTTAGGGGGGAAAAAAGTGAAAAGCACTGGGTCCTCTCATTGGTACATCTAACACTCACCAGCTTTCCAAGTGCTATTTTTGCACCAATAAATTGTAAGTAAAAAAAAATAATAACTGGATCAAAACCCATCTACCAGTGAGTTCTCCCAGCTAAGGTGAAATCAGCCTATGACTTCTGACTGCATTTTAAAAATGTCTGAGAATTCCATTTGTCCCAGACCTGTAATCACAGTCCTGCAGTCCTGACCCTCCTCCTCACTGTTCATAGCCAAAGTCCCTCTTTGGGAGAGCCACGTGACTTGGAATGGTAAAATTCCATTTCTGTGGCAATGGGGAGGGTTTGACCCAGGGGCTTACAGGAATATTGTATAATTTGATGTATGTGTCCGAATGGAGCACAGAGACTCATCTACTAACCCTCTTTCACCTTTGCCTCCAGGGAGGCCACCAAGGCCCCAAATTTCCCTGACAGGTGCAATGAATCCTCACCTCTCTGTGCAAAGTGTCACCCGAGTAACAAAATCTCCAACTCCTTCGCCTTAGATGTTAGCAGGACCTCACCAGATCTCTACACAGCAATGAATTTACCTCCTCGCAGAGCAACTCAGGCAAGGGGCGCTGTGGTCATTTATACTTCTCATCTCAGACCCCTGTCACCTCAGGGCCATGCTGACACTGTGCAGCAGGCCTCTGGACTCTAGCTTGGGTTCTTCTGAGCTGGCTATCTGACACAGCAATGTTTTAATCAGAATCCACATACATCGCCATGGTCCTACACGATTATGAAGGAGCTGAGATTTCCTATTGCCCTCCGACATCAGAGCCCTCGTGGTGCCTCCCCATGGCCCTTTCCTCACATGCTTGCGTGACAATGGTATGAGCACACCTACCACTCTGCCAGCCAGACCCAAGCCTGCCACATCCATTACACACCCTGCAAAAGTGCCTAACTGAAAGGGAGGGTGGGCCAAGGGGAAGGATGCCTTCTAATTATTGTTAGGTACACATACAAACCTTCCAAAATAAAACTCATTCATCTATGTAACCAACAGACTCTAATAAAGTGGGAAAATATATATCACATCCAGTTACACACAGTGCGTAATACTTTGTAATCATAATAAAAACCTATGTTACTAGTTCCATGCTATCATTATGTTAGAATATGTCCCTTTTGCTAATAAATCATGCTCGTTGTACAACAGTATGGTATGTCCTGGCAGCCACAGAGGCCTCATCTCTCTTGAATTTGCTACCTCTTGATTACACTGAGAGGTTGGGTCAAGTCAAGAAGGTGTTCCCCAGAATGCTCAATGATGTTCTCCAAACAATCCTCAGAGAAGATATGGTCCTTGTGAAATGATACATCCAACATATCTAAGATACTATCAGTTTGACACGGAGTCACATAAAAAGTATTCATGAGACATTTTATGATCCTTTTATACTTGGTCTACGTCTTTGAAACCAGGCATGTGTTTTGTAGCTGTCCGTCTCAGGGCAGTCGTGTCTGAAATGCTCACCCATCCCATATTCATGGCCACCATATTGCAAAGTGCTGGTGGAGAAGCCAGTAGCACTGATATGTTTCCAGAGTCCGCCCCGACTGACTACAGACAAGTTTACTTAGCCGATCTGTTATTTAGTGTTAATTAAAACTAGCAATAGTGACAAAATCTTCCTCAGTGGGTCAATGGAAGATAAAAAGGAGAGGTTATGAATTATGCATTTACTGAGTGTATTGCCTGGCCTACTCTTGTAGTGAAAAGTGCTTTCTCTTCTGACAGCATTATCATTACTATTAGAATGTGCTAAGAAAACCTGTAATGAAAGTTGGATTTGAATGTAAGACTTAAGTCACTTGAAAACAATTTCCAGTTCTTCACTGGCATAAGGAAAATGAAGAATTAAAATGGGCATGATAGTCAAGCTTATAGGATTCAGGTATCAAGACACACGAAAGCTCCTTAAATAAGGTCAGCGATACTAACAAATATGTGTGTTTCTTTATCAACATCGGTGCTGATATTTACATCAATTTATTTAAAAGGTGTGTCTTTTTGATAATAGAACTAAGGACTTTTCATTGAGCTACATTTTCCAGTAGATAACAATTTATTTTTATTTTTATTTGAGAGGGTCTCCCTAAGTCACTGAACTGCCCAGGCCAGGGTAAACTGTGGGTTTGGAAATTTTTGTTCTGAGTTATGTACTCGCACCAGAGCTAGCAATGCCACAGTAGGGCCGACCCCCTGTGGGCACGATTCTGTCCTCCGCTATGGAATGACCATCAGTCATCACCTGTCAGCTTCCTTTTTCTCAATGTTGTTTTCTTACCTGGCAATCTAGCTTGCTCGTGGCCTTGGTGACCACGCCTCTTCAGGTAAGAATGCTTCACATTCTACCCCAGCTGCTAAATGAACTAACTTTCTATTTTTTCTGGAAAAATTCAAAACCTGCCATTTAAAATAAACTTTGCATCAGTGTAAAACTCCAAAGAACGTATAATTTATAATTTGCAACATGAAGGTTTCAAAATAAATTTAGGGAGCAACCAAAATCCAAATTAAGAAATGGAACATGACAGGCGCCCAGTGGAGCTGTCCTAATCACTGACCACCTTGTCTGAAAGGGTAGCCACTGACCTGCCCTCTGACAAACACCAAAGTCAACCTGTGCTGGTTTTTAGCGTGATGAAAATAGGATAATCCATTAAAACCACATGTTTGTATTGTGTCTTTTGTGTTTGTTGTTTAGTAGTATGTTAATGAGATTCAATCATTTTGCTATACTCCTTTTTTTTAAACTTGCAATACATTTAAAACCATAGGCATGCTAAAAATGTTAGTTTGGTGGGTCTATTAACTTCTTACATAGCTGCATAGTGTCCCATCACATGGTGAAGTCATGTGGATATTTATTTCCAAGGAGGCATAAGGGTGTGTGAATATGATCAAAACATCATTACACTGAAACTCTTTCACAACATGTGACGTCAGGGTGGAGTGGAACAAGTTTAACGAACATGGCATGAGCATGTACCCATCTTCCAAAAGAAACCCCACGAATCTGTATAACCTATGCGCACCAGCACAAACTAGGACACAGAACACTTTGCACTCATAATGACTATACTTTTAGCAGAACATCTACCAGCTGCAAACAGGATACAGAACCACAGTGGAGAAAAGAAAATCAGAAAAAAAATGAGATAATACATACGAATAATTGTAATTTCTAGGTTTGGACTGATGCTGTCTTTTTTCATTCGAATATAGGATTTTCCCCATGACCCTACACAATTCTTTTCAACAAGACGCCCAACCCAGCCCCCAGTAGCACTTGGGAGAGGAGATTCTTTTCTCCTCTGTGAACTCATTTTTTAAAGCAGGAAATGAATGTTTAATAGAATCACAGGATGCACCAGCCATTGTTTCTTATTATGTAAACTCTGATGCTTTGAAATCTGAGCCTTGAGGACCACTGAGGGCCTGTTTCTCTTAAGATTAGTCAGTTTCTAGAGACAGCAAACAACTTGCCTGAGGTCATGTTTTTCAGCCCTTACCAGGCAATCCAGATTCTACCTCCCACCGCTCCAATCTGAGCCTTCGTGGCCACTGTCTGTCTGTGCCGTCCCACCACAGCCAAGTGTCAGGCAATGAGGAAAGAACGTTACGTCCCAGAGACCTTTGAAATTATGCAAACTACCCAGCCTTAAGTGCTTGTGTCGTTCCCTGGGCAGCGAGGCTGAGAAGGCGTCTGCCCTGCCAGGCTTGCGCGAACTAAGGATTTCAGAACATTTGCTACTTTTCTGTTCCAGTCAGCCAAGGTTCTTTTGGTACTTGGATCCTGAATCACTTAAAGATTTCTGGAAGAATGACAGAGAAGGAATGACAAAGCGAGGAAAGAGAAGATGAAAAAGGGCAAGGAAAGGATGAAAAGAGTGAGGCAGAAATAAAGGAAGCAGTGAAGCCTGAACAAGGAAGAGGCGGAGGAAGGTAACAGGCACGGAGGAGGAGGGAACAGTCACGGAACGCTTCTGCCATTCTTCTCTGACTCAGTGAGTCTGCTCTCCCACTGAACTACAAGGACCAGGCCTGCATTTCTCACACTTAGATCAGGTGGGTCCAACCTACAGCCCAATGCAGGTTCATGTTTGATTTTTGCCCTGGTTTTCCTGAGTGAACAGTTATTATTGTGGGCCTCATATAAAGCAGATACTAAAGTTAATGTGTTTAGGCAAGTATTAAGACTTCTAAAATTTTTTTCGTTCTAACAGTTTAAAAAAAAACAAGGGAGAAAAAAAAAAGAGTCTAAAAGAGCAGGCTGCAGGTTGCAAATCCCTGGTTTAAAAGATCTGGTTTTCCCAGTTTGTGTAAAAGGCCAAGCAGGACAGTGGTCTCGGGCAGTGCCAGAGCCTCCGCTCAGAGCTCGCTGGACAGAAAGCAACCAGTGTTTACTCCATCATCTGGTCGTGCTGAGCTTGACTCTGTGCACAGAGGATCCCACAGCACACCGTGGACAAGACGGACCTGTTCCACACACACACACACACACACACACACACACACACACACTCACACACACACACACTCACCCCCTTCTAGCAAACTCAGCTGGCAAGTCTACACATTCAAATTTGTGTCTCACCTAGGCTGAACCCAAGAGTCCTTTCAATTCCAGGATCCAGCAACTTCAAGTAGAAGGTTCTGGCATCAGGACAACTGTTGACACACTTTGCTTACATTTACAGAAAGAGGGGGAAAAAAAAGTGGTGACATCTCATTGCAGCTAAGTAGACCTCAGCCAGTTTTTAACGTCGGTGCTAGAAACAGTTGTGAGTTAAACATATGTGGACAAGACAATGCAGATCTTTCAAGCCAACTGTTAGGACGAGAAGGGCTTGAGATAATTCATAGAAGGCTATTAAAGCTATACTTAAGGTCCAATGCTTGTTGTCTTAAGCATATTTAATTGCTTACTTCATAAACATGAAATTGATCAAGATATATCTGCACTTCCATAAAAGCTGGGCTCTTCAGAGAAAAAAAAAGTGTGGGAAATTAATCTGTAAAAAGGGTGGGCGGATGGCACGGCTGAGCAGAGGCTTACTCTGTGTGAAGGCATGAGAATGAAAACACAAGGTCTACTGAGGTGTGGTTAGAACTGTATGGAAGACCTAAGCTGTCAAGTCCAAACATCCATAACACAGGGAATTCAAGTGTTGGCCAGGGGGAAAAACAGCTGGGAAGGAGGTGGGCGAGACACATTCAGAACGATGCTGGAGCAGAAGGTCTGGAAGACAGCGCTGGGGTCCTGCCCAGGGCATGATGGGAGCTATCCACAGGAAGAGAGTGAGGCAAACGCCCAGCTGCGATCCTGTGGGCAGGACGGCAGAGGAAAAATTTAATTCTCACTTTGTGATGAATAAGCTCAAGCTCAAAAAACTGTGATAACTTCAGAGGAAGAGATCTGGGACACCTCCAGGCCCTCACTCAAGTCGCCAGCCATCTCGGCTCTTTCCCTTTTTTTTTTTTTTTTTTTTTTAATCTCACTTCTGAGGAAGCTGAAAGGTAAACTAACCAACCTCTTTCCTGCACCCAATGAGCAGAGTACACAGGATTCCCCATAATCCAAACCAAGCAAAACAGGAACGTAAGTCAGGAAAGTATTTCATTTGGAAATAAAGAAAAAAACCTTAAAGGTAGTCTAGGCGCACAAGAGCTCAAAAACCAGGTAGAGCAGGCAATGTAGATTTTGAAATGCAGTGAGAGAAGTTTCTGAAGAGAGAAGGAATCTAGAAAGAAAGTTAGGTCATAGCTGTTTCTAATATTTAATATTTAATGATCCTGTGGCAGGCACTCTGAAGAACACGGGGTTAATTTATGTGCACGTTCTAAAGTCTAAAGGTCTCAAGAGACTTTCCCAAGGACATACAATAAGAAGGTGAAAGAAACAAACAAACAAAAACTTAATTGTGTCTGGTTCCAAAGCTCAAGCATGTCTTACTTCTTCACTTCCTTCCTTAACATTTACTTAAACTCACTGTTGAAAACAGTGAATGGAAATCAACCCCCCAAAAAGAAAAGTTTCTGCTATCAATTAAAGGCTGAGTGAATATGAGAATGAATGCCACTGAGCTGGTAGCTGAAATCTGGGAGAGGAAGGACTTCAGAATACCAGGCCTAGCTCTGGAACGCTCAGTCTCAATATTGGACCGTGAACGGTAGGTAGAACATGGGAGTTAAGGGAAGGTACGCAGGATGGTGTTGCTTACCCTTCATGATCCGGGCCTGCGTTAACTGTGTGTCTCTTACGTTGCTTCCCATGTGCTCTGCCGAGGGCTCACTGTCAGGTCACCCCTCGTCCTCTAGTCACTATGCACGTGGTTTTTGGTGTCTTTTACCTCACCATCAAGCTAGAAGAATGTCATCTAGACCTATGGCTTCTATGAGGAGAAACCTACTAAAGGTGTACATCTAAAATGGCCCCACAGGCCTCAGGAATTCAGTTAGAGCTTCTGTAAAGCCATGAGAGCAAATAAATGATGCTCATCAGTGGATTAACAAGTTAAGAAGCTGAACGTGCTGTCAGGAGGTGAGCTCTGTTTGCAGGTGGGCCCTGGTTGGATATGGCTTACGGGAGGCATGACCTGCAAAGCTCCAAAGCTCCCTGTTCCCTCCCTTCTCTCTGTTTCCTGGTGGTCATGGCATGAGCGGTCCTTCTTTCACCATGCTATTTCTACTTTAAAGCCAGCCAAGAACAGTGTGGACAGACTGGATCTACTCAATCTGTGAGAAGCTTATCTCTCCTTATTTAAGTTGCAAGTGTCAGGAATTTTGTCTCTATGATGGCAAAGCGACTAATACACAAGATAGGGTTGGTGGGGTTTTCACTGTATGGGGTCTACAGAACTCAAAGTAGGCAATTTCCAGTGTATCGTATCTTGTGGAAAGTTCTCAGGCACTGCTTAATGATCACTTCAGTCTCCCAGCAGACTGCCAACTGCCTTGTTCCTGCACTGTAAGAGAAAATTTGAAAAAGCAACCCAAAGTAAAGGCATCCAGGCCAAACAGAGCCGGTACAAATAAATGAGACAGCTAGAAATTGAGGGCCCTGGAGTCCTGAACCTGCAGACAACATACACAGTCAAGCCCGTTGGGGCACAGAGAAGGTGGACTGCGCCAACCAGCACTGAGCTCTGACCCAAAATGACACTCAGAGTCTGTAGACTTGAGGTCATCTTGGATTTAGCAATCTTTGAAGGTTACTATTCAATAGATGGATTTGTTCACAATCCTATTAGTGAAACACTCCCTAAAGGTTACTATTGCTAACCTTACTGGCTCTGTCGGACATAACCAATTTTATGTCACAGGCGTCACCAGCAACACCACAAAGAAGTTGCTATGATGGGGGAAAGAAGAAATAATCCTGGTTCTGACAACAGCACAGAAGAGAGAAAAACCTGTCTTTTTTCTCTTTAGAACCCCTGCTACACGCACTCATTATTACCTTGAGAAACCACATCAAGAAGTGACATTGCTGGACGAACCCTGTAATTATCAAGACTCTAAAACTGCAGGGAATCTCACATACCAAGAAGAGATTCACAGAAACCCTACATCTCTTGTTGACCCCGCAGCTGGAGGCAGCTGAGGGAGGTGGGTTTCCAGGACACATGTCAAAACTTGCTTTCTCTTACACAAAGGTTCATTTCTGTTAGGATCAAATATCCCACTGATCACGGACAAGTGGCGAGCATCTAGTAACTCAGGAAGGTAAACTTGCAGAGAAAGTAAGAAGACTCAGAATAAGCAGTTCCCAGCTGGAATGAAATTCATCCAGGTAAACAAGCCTACAGGTGCTTTTCACGGACCTACCACTTGGGAAGAGAAATGGGATGCCTGGGGGATGCTTAGGATTTGTTTTCTGAAAGGTAAAATGGTACTAGCCACCCCCAAGACTGTAAAATGACAGCCCAGTTTTGGTAACAATGGCTCAAAAAACTTCACTTTGGGAGAGAACAATAGCGCTTGGACAGTTGTCCAAGCAGAATGCATCATGCCTTGCTCCTGCCTCCCACCCCTGCAGGCATCATTCAGCATCAGGGTAGGCGGGAGAGGATACTATCATGCTGGATTTCAGCAAAAGATTTATGCCTAAGCAGAGACGCATGCTTTGTGTGACAGAAGTGCCATCCTCACCAGTTCGAAGAAGAAACAGTCCGTTTTATCCGTTACAGACTTCCCCCAAACGCATGCAATTGTTGACTGTTCCGATGCATCCATTTTATTTCCACTAGACTGTTTGCACTTTGTCTCTACTTAAGAGACCCCGAGTGATTTCCCATGCAGTTCTACAAAATCGGCATCTCAGGACGAGTGAGTGTGCCAGGGGATAAGGGAAACAAAACCATATGTATGCATGGCGAGCGGGGCACGTGGAGGGTGAGTACAGAGCAAGTGCACAGGGAAGCCCCTAAGGAGCAAGCCACAGCCAAGGGTACATGTTTTGCAGGCAAATTCTGGTGGAATATAACCACCCTTGTCACTTATGTAGAGTCTGAACTCCTTGGGTCACTTGTGGCCAAGTCCTCAACACCTCACAGAAAAACTGCAAATCCCTAGGATAAGTGGAAGAAAATCCAATGAATAAGAATGACCATATTGCTAGGTGTGCAATTAAAATTAAGGCTTAAATAATGTCCAAATCCATACGTAAGTCTGTAGCTTTTTAAGCTTCAAAACCTTTCAAGTGTTCCAAGATTAATTTTAGTTCTCTCAGTGCCCTAATAAGAGCCTGCCAGTTAACAGCTAAGGCCTGAGTGGCTTGTGTCACTGGAGGTGGAGATTCACCTGCCAAGGCCTCGAGGTCTGGGGTTCCCTGAGCACATGCAGAGGGGCAGCCCTGTGACCTCTGCAGGTGCAATAACTCTCCTCTAGGAAACAGTGAGGGTCTGATGAACAGAGCAAGCCAGTCTCCTGGAAACCTGAACTGGAGACCAAGAGAAGACCAGTCAGTGACCATTGGCCGTGGGATCTAGATGACAAAGATCTGAAGGACACAGACCCAGGGCAGCTGAGACATGTTTAGTTCATGCCCAATTCCAAAAGGAATCCAATGGGAATTCTTCAGGAGCTATGACAGAGAACTGTTTTCCCCCTAACAGAGCCACACTTCAATATCCTCCTGGAATCTATAGAATAGACTAACGGTCAAATTCTTATTACATTCAATTTTACATTCTGAGTTTTAACATATTGTAGTAATTATCATTCTGAAGGTTTTTAATAAATGAGCTTAATTCACAGAGATTGAAATAACAGTGTTTTGCCAGCAAAGAATTACGTGGCGGGACAACGTGTATCAAGACAAGATGGCACACCCTAAAAAATACACAGGAAAACAAAGGATGACATCAGAAGTAATAGGTCTTGGGTAATCATGCAACTGCCACTTCTCAGTATCTTTTGATTTCTCTGAGCTCTACAGTTGGCTGATACCATTGGCTCACAGTATGCACCTTTGGAGCCAATACTATGCTGGAAGTATAAGTGGATACATGGTTTTTAGTTGAAATTTTTTTTCTAAGCTCTGTCTGAGTGATCTGTTCAAATTCTCTGAAATGTGTGGGCAGCTTGGCTGCTCGTCCCGCCACCTGCCGTAGAGGCACTGGCCTAGGCAGGCTCTGGAGGATGCACACGGGTAGCTCTCCAGGACAGCCTAAGGCAGCAGGCCACATGCCCTGGTCAAGCTGCTGGCTTCACAGATGTACAGCTAGCTACTGTCACTGTTCTAACTAGGCCCTGTGAGTTCTCCAGTGTCCTGCCTTCCTCACCTCTCATCTGTCACTCCAACAAACCTGGCTCCCCTAATGACATCTATTCTTCAATATGCTCGGTTGTGCAAGCACCACAATCTCAGAACTGTTAATCCACACCCCTGGGGAGCAAACGCCTTGGCAGCCAGAATAGAGCTGTGCTAGTTTCTGTGTCGTGACAGAATGTCTGATACACACAAATTTTGGGGAGGAAAAGTTTATTCTAGCTCCCAGTTTCTGAAGGTCACCATCTATGCATGGAGGCCAGCAAGGGTGGAAATGCATGGCAGAACTCGAGGAAGCACCTCACAGCCCTGACAGCAGGGAGCCAAGTCCAGTCAAGTCCTCCAAGGAGGGCAGCATGCATCTTCCCAGGTCCCGTGTCAGTGATCTGCTCCTTCTGCTCCCTCAGAGTCCAGACTCAGTGTTCTACCCCCTCCAGGTCTAAACCCCCACCACATTTCTGTTATCCAGTCCATACATGGGTAATCTATAACTGCCATATGCCTGTTTCCCACTACACAACTATAATCCACCCCTCCAGTTCAGGCCCGAAACTCCCAACAGCACATGGTCCCATAGTTAATGCATAATATCCCAAGGCATGAGGCTTTTGGGGGACATTCCAAATCCAAACCACAACAGGTATAGTTCTTTTAGTGTCCGCTTCTATGGACTCCATTTTGAAAGTTACATAGAGAAGTGCTTTCATCCCATTTCCTTTATTTAGGCCTTTTCATACATTTGCCGGACATTCTGCAATCCATCTGGGAATATTCTGGCCATTGAAATGGATATATTTAATTTACATACACTAAGCTCCAGTCTGTTACCCTGTAAATTTCCATGGATTCTGACAAACAGAATGATGACTTCAACGTCAGACAACATACGGCTACTAAAACATAAAATATATTTACTGCCATGAACATCCTCTTTGCACAAGCAGACACGCATCTTCCATTCCCTCTGGAGACCCTGGACCACTCACTTCTTACTGTCTGCCTAGTTTTGCTTTTTCTGGAGTGTCATCCAATCAGAATAATAACATTTGTAGGATGGAGAGATGACATTAAATTTGGAATGTTCTCAGGCATTATTATTTTAAATATTTATAGCTCTATTCTTTTTTCTTCTTCAGCATTCCAATTTTGCGTACATTGCAACTTTCTAAAATAGGCTACGGTTCGGAAATCTCCCACTTTTATCTACCTCTTTGCATTTCAGGCCAGGAAGTTGAGCCTACCTTTACGCTCACCGATTCCTTGCTTGCCAATGCCAAGCGCACCCTTAAGATCACCAATACTCTCTGAACCCTCACATGTGCTCTTCAATTGTCTTACAATGTTCTCATTCTTAGCATTCCTGGTTCCTGAGTTTCTTTCTCTCTACTTACATTACACATTTTTTTCTTGCATGTGTTTTTTTTTTTTTTTTTTTTTGGGTGCCCCAAACATAATATTAACGGTTATTTTACATTGCCTGATAATTTCAACATGTGCTTCACAGCAAGGCTGGCTCGCTCACCTGGCCTCCTCAGCATGTGTTTCCTTTGCCTTTCAGTAGGTCCTGCCATGTTCATTTGAAAGCAGGCCACTTGTATGGGGTAAGAGGGATTGTACAAGGAGACCTGCCGCCTAAGGATTTATGTTAATCCTGTTAGGATTTGGGCTTCGTTTAATGTTGTATCTGTCAGCAAGCAGAAGGAACCAATTTTACCTTGTTTCTGTCTCTTAATCGATTCTGGCCTTCCCTATGCATTTCTCCACATAAAAAAAGTGTATTTTCTCTAGCTTCTTTTGCTTAGAATCCATCATTATCATTCCAGAAACCTGTAGGTATGGTTGAAAAGTATGGGGGCCAGCCAGGCCCAATGACACAGGCCTGTAATCTCAGCACTCTGGAGAGCCAAGGCAGGAGGATCTCAAGTTCCAGCTCAGTTAACAAATTAGCAACTTAGCAAGAACTTGCCTCAAAAATAAAGTCAAGACTGTCTCAAAATAACAATTAAAAATTATGAGCTACAGCTGGTAGCTCAGTTTGAAGGCCTTAGGCTCGGACTCTAGTAACACGCATATGTAAAAGAAGTGTACAGGGATAGGCTTTCTAATATAATGGTTAAATTTCAGTCTTTTATATCCTGTGTCTCTGGCATTAAATTCCGAATATATCACTGAAAAGAAAGGCTAAAAATTTTGGAGGAGCAAGGCTGTGTGGCTCTGATACAGCCTTCCTCCCAGTTTCCCTGCATCGTGTCCTCGTGCTGTGGACAAGGTCCTGGATGCATCTCCAAACGATTCCTCTTCTCCTAAGTCTACCAGACCCAGGAGAGAATCTTCCCTGAATCTTCATGAAAATCAGGTAGACACGAACTTCCGCGGGCACATGTGTGCTTCATGGTAGCAGAAGTCACCCTCTTACCCTGCATTACCAGAAGTGTCTCTCTCTCTCCTGTTCTTCCACATTCAGCCTCCAGGAACTGGTCACTGTGACGACCTCTTCGCCTCAGTGGTGCCTGCTCTAGGTACACACATCCCAGCTGCAACTCTCTGGTTCTGCTGATTTTCCCAGTCTCAATGTGATGCTTCACCCTGCAAACTCGTTTCTCTAAATCAGTCCAACAAAAGTCATGGAGTTTCATTTTTTTCCCCCAGTTTTTACTTATAAATAAAAGAGTCGTAGCTTCAGATATCATACTTTTCTGCACAGATGCACCTTTAGCGCTCATACCTATCTGTGCATTTTAAACTATTTTTACTATCTCACGATGGCAATAGTGGAAATGTGAGAATCATCGTGTTGTCGGCTCTAAAATTCCCAGAAGTCTAGCTCTTTTCTAACTGAGCAAACTTTCAAGAGATTTGCAAGTAGTCAGGCCATCATCCCTCAGGTTTGAGTCAGTATTAATACAAACTAGGGGACTTTGTACCATGTCTGAAAGCTACAGATATTTCTGTTCAAGTATTTTGGAACTTGGGTTGCACCAGCTGTGAAATATACTATCTTTCCTTTCCTACATGAGTATTTAATGAGAATTGCCTAACAGTTGTGGTTCCAGAACTTTGTTCCCTAAATGTCACCTGAAAAAAATTTTAAAGTTGGGAGACGTAAGTGGGTAGTCAGAGAAGTTTTATTCAAATATAGCAGCAGTTTAGTTGTGCCTCAGTTAAGTAACTCCATCAACTCCCATATTTTGATTCCTGGACACTAAATCATCATTTGGTTAGTTCGCTCTGGTGACAGTAAGCACCAAATTTAAGAAGAAGCTTATTCAACACTCAATAGATCACATTTATTTGTAAGATTTTAAGAAGAACATGCCATGTTCTCCTGGGACAGGATTTAGTCAACCGCAACTCAAGTTTTACTGCAGAAAAACAGATAAGTGTACTCACACTAGCTGCAAGATAACCTGGATCTCAAACACCAAGGTACTTTGCCATGTCCACTCGGCAGCTTCCCATTCTGAATATTAACAATGTTTCAACTAACCAGAGGTGTCTCCTTCCTTTCTCATTTTCCACAGAAACACACACTTAGACCCATCCATCCGAGGACAGGCTTACTGGGGACCAGGGACTGACTGGGTAGTTAGCAACTGACCCCAGGGCCTACAACAGGTAGGGTGACTACACACGATACGGAGCACGCAGTTAAATCTGAATTATAAACAACAAATGACAGCATTACGTATGTTAAATCTAGTTGCTTGTTTTCAGCTGACTACTGCCCAGTAAACTCATTGGTTCATCCAGTTGGAATGTGATGCAATTAGTCCACTGACCTATGTACTGGGGCCATATGTGCGGTGAATAAATGCTGCTGTTCATGTCTGTTCATCCCCCAGAGACAGCACAGTAGACAGGACATAAATCCATGCTGGTGAAACAATGATTTCCTGGGGTTCCTTACAGCAGTGCAGATGAGAGTTCACTACGTAAAGGTTCATGGGTAAGGCGTTGCTTAGAGGATGTAACTGGCCCTATTGTAGGACACACTGGGGGGATCCCCCAGCAATTTCAACCTCATATGGACCTTTGGGATAGGAGTCTCTTCTCCAAGAATTCAGAGCTCAAATTTATTATGATCTCCTCAGAAGTTGAAGAAAGGCCACTGATAGATTTTGGGGCTTTCTTTGAAGGCCATGTAGGCAAAAAAAGAGTCTTTGGTCATAGAGAGGATGGAGTGTCCTTACCGGCCAGCCAGTAGCCCCGTCCGTGAGCAGGCTACTCTGTTCACACCCATTATCAGACTCACCACATTAATTGGCGGAACGTACTCACACAGCCATTGGCTGACTGTGGAACACTCAGGTACAGAGGTACAAGTTCACTTAATGATAACTACCATAGTAGTGAATAGCACTGGCCCATAACAACCTAGTAGTATGTTGTCACTACTACTTTCATACATGAAAAAAAAATATGCTTCGGGGAAGAAAGGGACATAACTATACCTACCTCGTGGCTTAAATCTGTTGTCTCAACTTTGTAGTTATTTACTGCGAGACCTCGCCAAAGAGCGTAGAACAGACCTCCTATGACTGAGGAACCACTGAGGCAGAGGAGCTGGTCCCATGTGTCTGTTGCATGATTTACAAGAAAACAAGGCTCAGCAAGATGAAAATACTGAGGACAGCCTCCTGGAGAGGACAGAAATTATGTGGGATTCAAGCTCGGAGCTGCCTGCACACAGCCCCTGACTCTTGCCCCACACAGCTTGCTGCCCATGTGGATGTTGGCCATGCTGTAACATATGGAAATGAAAAGCTAAATATTTATGAAACCTGCTCTTGAGTGTAGAGTCTTGCCAAGTTAAATAGCTCAGTCATTTATTTTTAAAACTGTCACTAGTGATTAGAGCATATTTCAGAGGAAAAATGTCAACTTGCAAGGTTCTTTTATTATTTTGCTGGGATATTAAAAAATAATCACCCGGAAAATATATGTGTACATATGCAAAGGTTCTTCTATTTTGACCCAATGTAAGGCATTAAACTGATTCTGTGCCAAGCCCTTTCCAGACATAAGAGCAGAGGTGTTTTTTTTTTCTTTTTCTGTTGAAGGCAATCCAAGATAATACCAATTTTTGAATGTATTCAGAGTTTTCGAACCCAGTTCCTACATTCAAGGCTTCTTGACAGCAAGAAACATCAGTGTTAAGCTTATTTAGGAACTGAATCTATACTACCCAGATATTGTAGATCACACCAGAAATTTGGTCCAGCTGTGAGTCCAAGAAGTGGCCATGAAAATGATGCTCTGGGACTGGGAAAGGAACTGGGAGTGGAAAAGGAAGCAAAAGGCCAATGCTGGGGAGGTAGGCTGACCAGGGGTCCAGGGGTCAGTTTTACAAAGGCGCGGCCTGCTGCAATTTAACTCAGCCACCTGCCACTCCTGGTACACTCCGGGCTCTGCCCATGGGGCAGGAAGCAGCTTCCCTGTGCCACTCCAACTCCAGGCTGGCCCATGTGCTCCCATGTGCAGCCAAGCCAGCTCCATTGTCAGGGGTACCTCTTCTAGTGGAGATGGCATGCTGTCTGGAGAGCTATAAGGATGGCAGACTGAATCAGGAAATGGCAGTTCTGTGAGCTTGTCTGCCACTCAACATCCTGGCACAGGAACTGCTCTGTAGGCACAATATCAGGGAATCAAGGCTGCAGAGCAATTATTTCAGTTCTCCTCCACTGGGCTAATATTAGGCCCACAGTTAATTTTCTCCCACCTTATCAAATCCCTTACTGACAATGTCTTTTAAAGCTCAATTAATTTAGCAATATGATTACGTTCCCAGAGGAAAGTATAAGCATTACTGCTGGGTAGGGATGGAGGCTTTCTCAATATTCTCACAGTCAGAGTGAATCCTTAAACAGGTGAAAATCCTACGGAGGTCCAAAGGGGAGGATTCACAATAGGGCAGTGGATATTTATGGTTTAATAGGTATGTTTTATAATGTCGCTATCAGACTTTCATCTTGTCCAATCACATTTAATATGCATTGGCTTACTTGCCTACAGACGTGGGTAACTTGAGGTCTGTAGAAACCTTATCACAATGATGAGAAGAATTTCTGTTTGCCATGATCTTTAAAAATGGCAACAAGAATATCAATAAATTATATTAGATCTATGTGAATGACAAGGATGTCCTTGTGTCCGTGGAAAAAGCTTACACAAACAGAATCAAAGTTGATTGTGTGTTTCTTTAGTTTATCATTCTTAAAAAGTCTTCTACAATTTAGAACTTAAAAAACAGCCTTGAGATCTCTAGTACTCTAATTTTATATTTTTTCCTGCTGTAAGTTTCTACATAAATATTTTTGGATGTATAAGATCCCACAAATTAAAATATGACAGAATTGGGAATGCATTTATATGTTCTGTAATAATTATACCAAAAATTATCCCTAGCTCTTCTAAGGGTTAGTGAATATTATTCAGATGGCAGACCAAAGCCTGAAGTGAACTCGGTACATTTGCTGTCTTAAAATACTCAAATTTCCAGGTAGGGCACTTATATTGTAACACTGTGTATCAGATGAGTGAAAATTCTACAAAGGAAATTTTAGACCTATTTTCTTTTCTCTTTGAGGTCCAAAGACCACTCAATTGTGTTATTAGCATAGCATTTAGAAAATTTACACAATAAATACATAGAGAAGGATATGAAAATGTAATAGGATAGGAATACTGTTTAATGATAAAAGATACGAAGTTTGTTTTCTAGTTTAAATTTGTTTACTTCAAACCTGCACTTCTGTTAC
Organism: Ctenodactylus gundi; assembly: GCA_004027205.1. Classification (NCBI taxonomy): domain Eukaryota; kingdom Metazoa; phylum Chordata; class Mammalia; order Rodentia; family Ctenodactylidae; genus Ctenodactylus; species Ctenodactylus gundi. The sequence goes on from PVKB01004544.1 coordinate 103,418, forward strand.
TGATATTTCACACAATCATGGCCAAACATCCCGTTCCCGATCTCTATAACCTTGTATTAGCTATGCAAAACCAGTCCCTAGACCATCTGGGTTCCTTTTCAGGTGGTAAGGGTGTGGAAGTCATTGCTGTCCTCACCAGAAGGAAAAGCTGAACTAGGCAGAAAGTTAGTTCTTACAGTCGTCAGATCATTAGTGTCACAGGACAAATTGCTGCCTTGAAAACTAGAGAGAAAAGTGAATAGGTAGCCATAAACAGAAGCCACCGCTGACGCATCACATGGTAAGAGCACGTGAGCATTTAGTGACAAGCGAGTATCGTGTATGAAATAGCCTGAAAAATTTTTAAAAAGGCCCTTCAGTAGAAGTCCTCCTACAAATGCATGAATGAACCCTCTTCCTAAGGTTCTGTAGACGCTCATGGTGAAGAAGAAAAAACAATCCTCTCTATATTTGGAGAAGAGTAAAAGTTACCATTTTCAATATTTCCGTATGGCTTGTTTTCCTTAACCAAGTTCTTCCCTGAGAGTAAACTATGGTACCAAACCCTAACCACCACAATAAAATGGTGAGCCGTGGCCGGCTCTAACACCCTGCGGGAAGAAAGGATACAGCAATTCCAGACCCCCTTGACCTCCCTGTCTCACGTCATGGGAGTAGAGTGGGAGGAAACACGGACAAGCACTTGGGAATGCGGCACCCCAGGGTTTCACGTTGCTAAAAGACCAGGATTTAATTACAGAATTATAGAATAAGCCCCACCCCACATCTTATATTCCCCACTAGGACTCCTGAGTTGTAACAGCGAAGTACAAATAAAAGAAACTCATACGTCAGGTGTCTTAAAAGAGAAGACTGCAGAGAAACTAGATGAAACAGAAGACCCAAAAACCAGGACACCGGGGTAGTGTTTGTGTCTGACATCTGTACCTACACCAAAGCGTCAAAACACCTGACCTCTACCTAGAGAAACTAAGCCTTTGTACTAAATGCCTATTTATCTCAGTTATTTTTACCTAAGAGGTCAGGACTACCCTTTAAAAACAACAACAAGAATGCATAGAATGCTATAAAAAAAGAGACCAAAAACCCCAGAAAGGTGATATTTGTTCTTCATGTTCTCCTTGATACGTGGAATCTCAAAAACAAAGGCCAGGTTGAGGGGAGACAATTTTAGGGGAGAGAAAGGGAGTGAGGGGAGGGACTTTAATGGCTGGTGGTGGTAAGATAAGTCTGACCAAAATGCAGTCATCACACTGAAGCCCCGCCTCAAACGTGAACGTAGTAGGGAAGCTGGGGCAAGGACAGCAGTGGGGTGGGGAGCCGGTAGAGAATGTTCAAAGTAAGTTATGTGCATACTCAAACCAGACAAGATGAAAACCATTAATATGTTATCATTAGCCACTAACAAAAAATGGAACAAGAAGAAGAAAGAAGAAAAGGGGAGAAGGAGCCGTCTGAAGAGACCAAGGCAGGATCCAATCCAGGCTTCCGGTTCCTCAGAAATTTTTGAGCTGATTATTAAGTGACTAGAGGTCATAAGGCGTCTATTAAGGTGCATAAGATGCCATACCAGATGTTGAACGTAGCCATGGAGATGGAAACGCTAATAAAGGAGCCAACGGACGTGCTAAAAAACAAACCCTAAGCTAGGAATGGAACACGCCGTGATGAACTTGGGACTTGACGCCATGTACTCGGGAAAAGAGATTTGTCCACAGAAGCTTCTCACACTGAAGCACCAAAGAAAAAAGAGTGGAAAAAATAGAATATCTAAGAACCGTGGGACAATTTTTTAGAAAGGAGATATAACATGTATGAGAAGATGTTTAAAATCGAGGCACTCATGGCTGAATATCTTTCAAATTTTATGATGGAAACACAATCATGGATCCACAAAACTTGAGCCAACACCTGGCAAGGCAAATTGTTACACTTGACACGTCATGTGCAATCTCCAGAAGTTCAAGGACAGAAAATCTGAGGAGAGAAAGGGCATGCAGCAAGTATCGTAACTAAGACTTCACTTCAGATACCAAGAGGAGGAAAGGAGCATATAGGTTTAAACTGGTGAAGAGGACACACACACACACACACACACACACACACACCAATTTAGAATTCTGTGTTCAGTTAAAATTTATTCTGTCATACTGACAGAAACGCTTTCTCAAACATCCATAAACTGTTATTAGCACAGATACCTCGCAAGAGCTCTTCAAAGTGAAAGGAAATAATATCTAATATTCAAATCCACAGAGAAAAGTGCCAGAAAATTAACATGAAATAAGATGTTTTTCTTTATTTTTAATTGAATGACCAACTGTCTATTAAAAAATAATTGCACTGAATGATTATAGCTTCTGATTAGTAACACAGATGACACAATGTTATAAACAGAATAGGGAAGAGATAACTGAAAACATTCTGATAACTTATCTGTACTCCTTGGGAGTTGTAAAGTGTAGGAGACTTAGATTAGTTGTAAACATACTTTATGCTCAAGAGCACTATTAATAAATTGATACAATAAAATAGATATAACACTATCACACAGAATACTTAATTAGAATTAAATAAGTGACAAGTACAACCAAAGGCAAAAACTGGAAAAAGATAAAAAAAATTGTGATTTTTTTCAATGAATGGAAAACACGCATAAATATGGTAGACACTAAAACAGAATATTATAAATATTAGGACCATAGAATCTAAATATACCAAGTGAATAAAACTGTCAAAATATATGTAGAAAAATATGCAAGCTTACATTGGTTACAAAAATATTTCAATACAAAGATACAATGCTATAAATGGTAAAGCTTGGATGGCATGTTAACATTAATTCATACAAAGGTTTATAACTACGCTGAATTCAGGCTAAGCAGAGCTCAGGGCACAGAAATATTTTAAGGGTAAAGAAGATAATTGTGTAACAATAAAGGGACCAACTTTTCTAAAGATAATCTCCGCTTTGTGTGGCTACCAACAAAGTATACAACAGGTAAAACAAAGCACACCTAACACAACTACAAGTAAAAACCACGTTCGCTGTTTTATTCAGACATTCCAACACCCTTCTATCAGTAGCTGACTACTTGAGCAGGCAGAATACGAGTGAAAGTCCGGATAAGCGGATGTTATTATCACCCAACCAGATCCAATTGCTGTTTCTCAATCACTTAACCCCACCAGACGAGGCATCTTCTCAATCTTCACCAGGATGACTATCCCCTGAGCTGGGGAACATATTTTAAGCAACTTAAAGGAACCAAAATCACACGGAGCACAGCCTTAGACAGATGGAATTAAAAATTGAAATCAGTAAGAGAAAGACAGCTAGAAAATCCCAATATAGTTGGGGATTAAATAATATGTGTCTGAAACATGGGCCAAAGACATCAACGGTAATTTGTAGAAAAAAAAAAATCGAACTAAAAGAAAAACTCCAAGTTGGCATCTGTGTAATTCAGCAACAGCATCTCTCCAAGGGACATTTTTAACAAGGCTTAAAAAAAGGCGATCTAAAAATTCAATAAAATAAATTTTCACCCAACCAAAACTAGGAAGAGAGAAGCAATAACCCAGGAAAGTGGAAGAGACAGCAGTTACCAGCTGGGTCAACACAATTTAAAATGGAGAATTAATTAACAGAGATAAAGCTGCTACTCTGAAAAGATCTCTGAAGTTGATAAAATTCTAGGCAGGTTTACTAATGAAAAAAAAAAGACATTACTAATATGAGAAATGAAGGTGGGACCATCCTGATCTCAGGAATATTAAAAATAGAACAAGTCAATACTATGAAGAACTCTATGCCCATGAGTTGGAACTTTATGAAATCAGTCTCTGAAATGACATAGCTTGCACAAATTCACATTAGACAAAATTTTTAATAATCTAATTAGTTCCTATGTTTGCTTAAAAAAACTGAAGTAAATTTTCAGAAATAAATGCATATAATCTAGGATTTATGGTTGAGTTCTTAGACTTGATACCAAAAGTAAAATCTGTAATCAGAAAATTCAAAATTTAGGCTTTATCAACCTTTAAAATATCTGAACATCCACATATATATTATACATATATATTACATATAATATATATGTTAAGTCCATACTTGTGTTATCATATATACATTTTATATATTTATATAATACAAAAATTCAGCGCTGAATGAGTAAATATTCATAAGGCACTGACCTGATTAAGAAGCTATTTCCAAAATACAAACAGCCTCATCTTCTAAGTTGGCAAACACTGGAAGAGATACTTCGTCTATATATATCTACATATGCACACTTAACAAAAGGTCTAGGGAAAGTTGTTCCCAGTCTTGCATTACTAGCAAACTATAAGTTCAAACCCCAGTGAGACATTACTACACATCTCTTTGGGACTTGAGGACTGGGAGCTTAGCTTCGTGGCTGTAACATTTGCCTAGCAAATGCAAGGCCCTGGGTTCAATTTTGCAGGACCACGTAAGACAAGAATGGTGTTGCTTGCCTGTTATCCCAGTACGCAGGGAGGCTGATGCAGGAAAACTTCCTTCTGTTTGAGGGCAGCTGGGGCTACACAGTGAGTTCAGGACTGGCCTAGACTAGAAAGCAAGATCCTATCCTAAAAAAAAAAAACAAACAACAGTCCCCAAAATAAGAAGAACTTAAATTCAACATTCAACACCAACATTTGTGAAAATGTGGAGAAACTGGGGCTTTTAGTCGAACAAAACAGTGTAACCCCTGTAGAAAAATGTGGAGCAGGTTCTCACGAAACCAAATGTACTTTGTGCCATAAGATCTAGCAACATTGGTCCTAAAGTTTTATCTACATTCGTTGAAAGCATGTATCCTCTCAAAAACCTGCACATTGAAAAAAATTGTTGTTCTCTTCCTTATCATCCAAACTTCTGAGAAACCCAGCCATCCCTTATAGAACAGATCCACTGTGGCATGTCCATAAACTGGAGTACTATTCAGCAATAAACAGAAGCAACCCATGAAAACGCACACAGCATTTCTTAAAGCAATACTGTTAAGTAATACAAACAAGTTTTGAAAAACTACCTAGTGCATGCATTCTGGAAAAGACAAGATTACAGACACAATAAAAAATTCAGTGATGATAGAGAACTTTGAGAGAGACACTGCGGGCCAAGCAAGCAGGATCTGGGCATCTTTAGGTCCCATGAACTACTCTGTATGGCACTGTACCTGTGGATACACAGTATGACACACTGGGCAAAGTCTACTTGAGTTTAAACATAAAAGGTGAATCCTGGCATGAACGCCAAGCTTTAGTTACTAACAAGGTATTGATATTGTCTTGACATAAAAGGACATCAATAACAGTGTTTGTGAGAACTCTATTTCCTGCTCAGATGTACTCTTATCCTAACTCTGCTCTAATTTTTTAAAGTCTTCTCTTGTGCTTCAGACTCAAAAGATTCCTAACTCTGAAATGAGCAAGCATGTCACTCAGCTTTTTGGTGACCAGAGGAAAATATCTGGTACCTACAGTTTAAAAGAGGAAAAGTTGAATTTGGCTCATGGTTTCTTTCAGAGGTTCGCCCCCTAGTCAGCTAGCTCCCAAGCAGAAACACCATGGTGGAAGGGTGCGCACAACAAGGCTTTTTTTTACTCAATGGCAGTCATGAAGTACAGCCCACGAGATGACCACCAGTGAGAGGTACACACTCCCAGGCGTATCCTCACAGACCCACCCTCTCCACGTGCATCCTACTTTCTAACGAACAGCACGGTCCTTTCTGAACGTCAGTAGATGAGCAAGGCATCCCCACCAACCAACCACGTTCTAGGAATCCCTGAATCCACTCAAGTTAACAAGATTAGCTGGCGGAGCAAGCACAAACATATAGTAGTTTGGATTTCCTTTTAAGTGACAATAGTATATATTGACCTGCCTTATCCACAGAGTAGGAAATTCTCGTGGATAGTCCACCATCCTATTAAAGAACGAGAATCCTTCTTCACAACGGGTTCAGTTCTGTCACCACTTACGGATGTGTTAACCTTCGCCCATCTGCCCGGGGGCGTTAGGGTACCTGTTGACTAGCCCAAGCCCTCATAATGGAATGGCTGGAGACCAGCCAGCCCAGGGTGGTCACAGCGCTTCACAGGACATGACAGTCATCATCTTTCTGTCCTGTTGTTCTTCAGGATGTCTCTATGAATGTCAGCTAGGGCACAGCGAAGTCACGTGTTCATTTCTCTGCCTGGGAAGTTGACTAAAGAAGGCAAGGACCGTGACAGACAGGAAATGGAGGTTTCTTGACACTTAATGCCTCTTAGGCATTCAGTGCGACATTAACAAAGAAAGTGAAATGGCACGTGACATCCAGCCTGAAATAAGGTCTCACGGGGCGGGCTGTGGCCCTCGGAGTCCTGAAGCTTAGCCAGGCAGAGGACCTGATCTGGTCATTGCTGGCCACGTCTGCCAGGTATGCAGGAGACACAGCCCGTGGGACACGGTGCTCTTCCGCCAGGCTGCCTCCACTGGCTTCATGGTTGCCTGACTCCAACAGCCCTGGTCCCTAAAACCAATCTGATCACCCTCGTAGAGCATTCCAACACAATCCTCTTACCTCACCGGGAGATGGTCCAGGCTAGGAGCTGAGATCCTTTGTGCCTCAGTAGTCCCTGTAGCAGCTCAGGGTAGTTAAGAGTTCCTCTGTCCCCACCCACACTCACCTGGCTTCCTTAGGTCTTTTTTCTTTTCCCTGAAAGTGAGCCAGGCAGGAAGGATCGCAGGTGAACAGGAAGGAGCCAGTGTGGGTGTTCTCCTTTTAGCACAGTGATTTCCATTTTATTTCGGGGTTGAGTAGTAATTACCACTAATGAACAACACGGTAATTTGCAGCCATAAATCACCAGTTGCTCAGTTTTGCCATTTAACATAATGAGTTAGAGTTTTCTGTACCCAAGACTTGGCAGGTCTAAGTGTTACTTCCCTTCAGGTCAAGACATACTGCAGAATGCAGGGAGACCGAGGGGATTTTCTACCCAGAGGAAAACATCTTTGGATTCCATGATTGGATCTGCAGGCTTTGAGACCCTTGTGGACACGTGGTCGCCTTGATCATTGATATATTGTCTTGCCTGATTTACCAACTTGTTCTGGATAGATTCCTAGATTGAATTTTAGGATGGGAAATCAAGAAATTTCAATTAAAACACATTCTGCACGGGAAATGGTTCTGTGGCTTAGCTAACATGATTAGCATGCTTCTGAATGCATTTAAAAATATTGTTGTACACAAAACAAGGTGGTGCTCAAATAAAAGCCAAGTCCCTCCTCATCCTTAAGTAGCTCCCCTTTAGAAACGGGCAAATATATAAATATATAAATAATAAAATATATAAATAAATATATAAAAATCCCATGGTCCCTAAAAAAGCTACTCACACTCTCAGTTCTTGTACACAGAACCTTTTGAAGGCATGAAGGTGTGCATGCATCTGGAAAGGCAGTCAGAAAATAAAGGAAGACTTTCCTGAGCAGTATTACTCATCATCATCAAGAGAAAAACTTAAATGCACAAGTCCTTACATTGCCTTGAGAAAAAAACTACAGTTAATACAAAGGAAAATGGGTTTAAAATGTCATTCTCAATTATCTTTAGAACTCATTCAATGGTGTGGACTCCTCCAGCAAGAGCAGCATGGGAAGGAGGCTTCGCTGGCACATTGCTATGATCCTCATGTGTTCGGATGTGGGGCTTAGGAAAGATGATTAGATCACGGGGCATAGTGTACATGAGTGGGTGGGGCCACTGAAGAGTTCACCCCTAAGTGTACTGGTGGGAGGTGGGAGAAAAACATGGGTCACAGAGGTTGTCCCTTGGGAGGTAAACATCCCTCCCCAACTACTTGTTTGTCTGTGTGTTCTGGCTACCACGAAGGGATCAATTTTCTTCTGCCTTGCCCTTCTGCCAAAATGTGTCTGCTTGGGCGCCAGCTGAACATGGACTGGATTCCCTGAAACCGTGCATTATATGAGACCTTCCCTCTTTTAATTTGAGGCTACTGATTATGTTGTCCCAGCATGAGAGAGTGGCTGTCGCAGGCGTTGTCTACACTCCATGCCTCTAAGGCCACAGAGATCTTCTGCTATCTGCATGGATTTCCAGCCTACCAGGGAGATACGTACTTACGGGTTTGCATCATTATTTAAAATAATACTTGCCCACATTTATATTACATTAACAGGATTTTAGATAAATCCCCCATGTAAAATTCATATTTTGTGACGCTGCCTTCTGATATCTCATTTTTAGAGAACACTTAATTAAATCTCAGCATTAACAACTTCAGAATCATGAACTCTATTGTAGTCCCTTCTAAAGTTAGTTCACATCTTGATAAATCTTTCATTAATCAGGACACTACAACATTGATTCAGTCTGTCTGGAGGCTATTAAGAAACACTAATAGAATAAGAGATTTTCATTCATCATAAATTTTTTATATGCTCTGTTGCTTAAACCCAAGTTGAGGTTTAATATAACAGAGGATGATGGAACTTTTGTACCTGTTATTAAAAATGAAATTTATCAGTTATGTGATGCTCATTTATTATGTTGAAGGCCTCTCATTTAATTCCATAAATATTTCTTAACTGAAAAGTACATGAACAGGTACATATATAAGAGTAAATAAGGACTGTAGCCCTTGCTACTGGGGACAAGGCATCTGTTCATGTACAGAAAATGAAGCTATGAAGCTATTTGAACGTATATTGATCAGACTATTCTGCCAAGGTTACACTGAAAGCTTTGAACCTTGCTTTGACTTTTCATATGTAGTATATGTGTGGTGCTCAGCAAACTATTTTCTTCTCTGAGCCTGGTTTCTTATCTTCTGTGAAAGTTTAGGAAGAGTTTCTTTTAGAAGATATAGATGTGAACACAAATTGCCCGTAAGCCGTCTGGATTGAAGTGGTATATTAGCTTCATCACTCCAAGACAACATACTGAAAGCTTCCAATTTGAAGGAGGAGAGGTTGAATTTGGCTCATGGTTTCGGGGGATTCAGTCCACAGTCATCTGGCTCCATGGCAAGAACAACACAGTGAAAGGGTATGGCAGAGAAAAGGTCCTTGGCTGATGGTGCCTGGGAAACAGAGCTAGAGAAGGCACCAGAGACGAAGAGGAAGCGAACTGTCTGTTGTACCCATAACCATGACTCCACGGCAGTCCCAGACACACTCACGTGTGTTCCACCAACACGCCGGGCAACTCCAAGTCAACTAAGACTACACAAGATTAACTGTCACAATCAGACACGTCAATACATCTCCTTCACTCATATTTACTCTCCAAATAAATACAGCAACATGCTTGGAGAAGGGTTGGGACCAAGCATGGAAACTAAGGATGACATCAGTGTAGCCAGACGTCTGTGGGTTTGTCTTGAATCTTCTTTGTGTATGTGTGTGTACACACGTGTGAGTGCAATACACACAGTATCTATAAATTTTTAATAAATTGTTGGTACTACATATGAAAGGTATGCACTGACAGAATAATGTTACCAGAATTGGCCTTTTTTGTTTTCTCTATGTACCTATTACCTGTTCATGCACTCAGCTCAAGTAACAAATAAATTAAGACTTAACAAGAAAAAGTTAGCATCAAAGGGATCGCTTATAAGTGGGATCCATCTTCATTAAATGGACCGTGAAGTCCCAAGTCTGGCAAACCGGGAGGACTGACGCTAAGCATCTGTGTTTCTTACACATGGCAAGGTGCACTACGGCCAAGTTCTTCACACAATTATAAAGGACTTTCGCATCTAATTTCAGCCATCTGCTCCTCTGCTTAACCTCATCCCACTGTGTTCAATTCATGGCTGCTGCTTACGAAATCCTCACCCGCTCCACAGCACCATCCTGCTGCTGCCTGGCTACCTGCTACAGGGACTCGTCAAGGGCCCATTATTCTCCTGGAGACCTCTCAGAGCTGGGTGAGAGTGGAGGTGAAGGGATCTTCCTGCAGAGAGCAGTATCAGCATTTCTGAGAATGAGGAGGTCTCTGGGCATATGTATAGGAAGGAATCCAGGGCCTTTTATGAATTCTCTTTTCTCAACTTCCATCCATATGGCCTCCTACTATCTAGCAATCTAGCCATATTTTCTACATCTTTGAGTTTGGAAAGGGTTGAATCAGTGCTCATCTCCCCACCCTCCCTAAGCTTTCATGAACACACAGGCACTGGTCCCCCCTCCCCCCAACATACCCAACAAACACTATTTACTATATTTAGTCATGAATTTACAACTCTGGTCTTAGGTCCATTTCTAAAAAGTAAGAGATAATGACCCCCAGATCAGAAAATCTGAAATGAGTTCACAGAGTATGGCTGTTCATGGATAAAGAATCTCTCTCTCTCTCTCTCTCTCTCTCTCTCTCTCTCTGTGTGTGTGTGTGTGTGTGTGTGTGTGTGTGTGAGAGAGAGAGAGAGAGCACTTTTACAAAAATCTTTAGAGACTTTTCAAAGACAAGGGAATTTAAATTTGCTCTAGGTATAAATATTTAAAACCTGGTTGAAAGAAAAAAGCCAAACAAATGTAGCATGTTTACTTGAGAACATAAACAATTTTTGACATAATAAAACATACACCGCCAAGAATGATAAAAACTTATGCTAAATCAATTCAAACAAAGATTACAATGCCTGATTACAGATTCCTGTCAGTGTTCAGTGTTTAGTATTTTAATTCTTTGTGTTAACTAGCTCATGTTAAGTTTTGTAAAATATCTTTATCAATTTGCTGATAGTTTTTATAGGTTCAGACCTCAAGTCTCATGCCATGTTATCCTGTTCAGCAGACGTAATTCTCTAGCAGTGCAATCACATCAAAGATAAAAGCCACCAAAAATACCTTTCTATAGAATAATGCTTGTAGCCTCACAAGTTTAATAAGAATAAAGACTTTACCCTTTGAGATCTGAGTAGTTTAACCAACTCTGCCTTCAATGAACTTAAACTAATTTTGCAGAGCCTCTAGATCTTATTTTATCCTTAAAATTAGAAATATTTGTTCTAAATTACTTAGGTCATTGTGGTAAAAATGTGAGTTGCTGCACATGAAAAATTTACCAGACTATCTTCTAGAGTGTAAGAACTATTTACATTATTATGAGCATTAACTGTTTTTAATATCTGGCCAGAAATCAGCTTTTCTTTCTCCATATACCCATTAATATTAGCTAAAAGAAATTCACATTTATTTTCAAAGGGATTACCTCATACATTCTAAAATTAATACTCCTTAAAACATGACTAATACTTCTAGTAATATCATTCTACATAGGATTACATTTGAGAAAAACACCTTTGTCATCTATAGCTATTTTGGTGATCACCAATTGGTTAACTTGTGTTTCACACCCTTAGTTACTAATTTTAATTCCTTCTACTCTTCCTGCAATATCAGTGATTTTTTTCCATGCCGCACTACCTGTCCTTGCAGCAGTGACCAGCCTGTGACAATTCAAGAGTCTACCTTGACTTATCTGTCTCTCTGAGAGGTTTCTTGAAGAAACATTGAAATATGCAGGACCGCCTCCACTTAAGTAGACAATCCCCACTTTCCTCCACATCTTCAATACGCAATCACTGTAAAGAACTGAGGCTATTCTGTAGAATAAATGTACCATCCTGGCGCCTGAGCTGCTAAGTATGGCTCTAAGAATGGCAATTTTATTTCTGAATACTCTTGCAGGCTCTAAGTGTATGCTGACAAGAAAAGCACTGGATAGGAAAAAGGTAAAAGAAGAAAAAAATTCCATCCCCATTCTGACAATTCATTCCCCGCCAAGTTCTGCTGTTTGCTCACTGATTGTGTCCTCTGAAGTCCCTTTTCCCCAGTCAAATGCAGACTGTTGATTTGCACTGTGCTTGTGTTCGTATCCTCAGTGCATAGTCATTTCCCTTGTGTCACCTACACTGTATCTGGTGTTATCCATGCTCATTTGCATTTGAGTTCTTCAACAAGGAGGAATACAGCTAGACACGACAGGGAATGTGAACCCCACTCTCTCAGGGCAAGCAAGCCCAGTTTCTAGCCAGAATTTTAAGAAGAAATTCTGAGTATGCACTACATTCAAATTGCTGTCTCCATGACTTTGACAATTAGAACTCATCGTACAATGGAGATCCCAGAAATAGATTTATATAGAATGATCATTTCACACAGAAAGTACTTAAACAGCAGATATGTCACATACCCCAGATAAACTTCACTAGGTCTAGCAGACGAATTGAGAAGTAAAACTTTCAGCTTTCAGGGTAGACCCAAGCCTCAAATCTGAGAGTCAAAACCCAAGACTGCATATGGAAGCCCAGACACAACATCTTTGGCCTTGTCTTCTTACCCTGGGTCTCGCTTGATGAAGGTATTGTTACCTGTGCATGGACCACTCATCTGGATGTCCAGGCTTGGCCAAATGTCAGTTTCACAGCACATCTGGTCCTGGAAAATCAGACTTGAATGGAAGGTGACCTGACCAAGTCCTGCAGGCATCTCAAGGCCTTCTAAAATAAGAACAGAATTCTCAACTCTAGCCATCTGGCAAAGCCGCTTGAAAGAAAACCGTGACTAGTCAGCATTTTCCATGAATCCATGTCGTTCTTGCTCTATGACAGGAGGGCGTGTCAGTTGATTCCAGGACGCGCTGTGTGGCCATACAGAGGGAGAATGGATGGAAGGATCCCGCCAAATGTAGGTGGCTTCAGGGCTTTCCACTGTAGAAAACCGGTGACCAGTCCCCAGGGGACTGTGGACGGACTGCCAGAATTTGGGGGACTCGTTGCTTGAGGGTCACTCTTGAGGCACTAATTCTTTGGCACTCCTGATCTCCCACTGAGGAAGTTGAGCAGATGTGTTGCACAATATGGTGGCCAGGAAAGGGCCTGTGTTCGCTAGCTGTAAGGATGACACAGCACTGCCCTCTTTACAGTAAGTAAATGAACAATGGCTTCCACTGTGCGTCAGTGCAAAAGCCCTCAGCCCCTTCAGACTTGGACAGCGACAGAAAACATACATTTTCCAGCACTGCCTAAGGTTAAGACATCTTCGTTCCTTAAAAGTACCATTCATTCGGGCAACAAATACATCACAAACAGGGAAATTTTGGGATTGTTCGGGGTACCTGTCAGGCTACAGTCCAGGTGACTTTTTTTTTTTCATATTTTGCCATAGGGCCAATGATGAAACCGCACAGTCTTCCTTTATCTGGACATTTAACTGCTTTTACAAATCCAGCATTTAAGCTTAATTGTATAAAAATCATTCCATTCTCCCAGGCTTACCTATGGCTAACAGCATCCATTCGTTTCCCAAAAGCCTTCCACACCAGACTGATTTGGAACTCTGAGGTGCCTGCCACAACCTTCACCTGCTTACTCTTTTAGTAACACCTAACCTAATCACAAGTGTATTCTCACTTTAATGACTTGACTTGGCTGCATTTGCACCACATTCTCATTCGGAACTTTAAACACTCTCTCGAGATGGGGAAAAAGCTGCCCCGAGCTGGTAATCTTCACATTTTTTTTTCTTTCCCGCCAGTTCAAATTCTGTCTCACATCGCACATGAGCAGGTGGGTGGAAATGGAATACTAATATAATATGAACAGAAACCGCGTGTGGCAGAAACACCCTCCGTGGCAAGTTATGTCTTCACTCTTTTGTAAACTTTTAACGTTAATAAGTTCAGTTTAATGCAGTGCTTTTATTAGGATTTCAATGAACGGACATATCTAAGTTCTGCTAGATAAATCACTGCCTTTCTCAAGGTCAGGAAATATTTTTTTCTATATTGTCTTCCCAGAATCTTACAATTTATTTACTTATTTAGTGTGTAATACAGTATGAACTTACGGAGGGCACTGGAACAGACATGTAACCAACTGAAATGTTTGATAAAAATAGCCAATTGTCTTATTACTTTATAGTGCATGCTGTGCCGGCTGGTTTGCAATTGCCCCTGCGCCGTGACTGAGGATGGCGTCTTTCCTGAGGAAGGGCCCATGCTCCTTGCTCTGTTCCATAGACTTACCGGTCTCTGCTGCGCGCGGCTTCCTGTGTCCTAACCTCTGCAGTTCCCTGATTACTCTGGGATGGTAAGCCACCCAACTGTCCCTTCCTCGGGTCGCCCGGGCTATCCTTGGCATTACCATCATCTTGCCTCTCAAAACAAATCAAAAACTTCAGTTACACTTACTTGACAATTAAATTTAAAGAATTCATTTTAAAACTACAAGCCTCACGAAGGGCAGTACTGTATTTCTCCTTCTCCATATTTGAATACGAAGTCGTAGCTTTTCGTTACCCAGGTCTCTGCCTGTCTTCTGTTGAACTTGCGCTGGTTGCTTCCAGGGCAAAGGTCGTTTTTGAATATTATATTGCAATGTGGTTGATCTCTGTGTGTTGACATTCTGATCCGTCTACTTCACTGAACATTTTGTTCTGTGTCATAATTCTATATAGTTTTTTTGGTGAAAATATCATCCTCAGGTAATGACAACTTCCACGTCTCCTGAATTTTTTTCTTGCTTTGCTAATCTGCCTGCAATTTCCAATACATTATTGAAAAGGAAGAACGTCAGAGGCAGAAGCACTCTGATTTTGAGGCGCTCTGTCTCATCCGTCATGCTCAAAGGAGAGCCCTCAGGGCTCGCTATCACAGTCCCATCATATTAGGGGTTCATTCAGTGCACTGGTGGTGACGAGCAAGTTTCCTTCCACTCTTAAACGTATAATAACAGACGTTGCTTTTTAAAATCATAAACACGTACTGGGCTATTTCTTATTACTATCAAAATGAGAATTTTTTTCTTCTCTATGCTTTTAATATGGCGCGTTATCCTAACATATTTGCAAGCATTAAAAAGTTAAGATTAGGTTTTAAAGGTAGGTTTCATCTCTTTATTTGAAATCTGAGACTTGTTTTCCTGCCCCCTCTCTGAAATAGGCTGAGCAAATTGAAATCGTGTCCCTGGTACATGTCAATGAATTCATCTCCAAAGCCACCTGAGCACGCTGGGTTTTTTTTGGGGGGGTCTTTCTTTAGAATAAATTTTTAACAGCTAACACTTGTCTATTTTGGTTCCATTTCTGTGACCATTTTGCACCATTTGTTTCTTCTCTCCTTTGATAGTTTTTTAAATAGATTTTTTGTTACTTTTTCTGAACTTTTGGTGATAGGATCTCCTTTACTAGGAGCCTCCTGTTTTTCCTAATATAAGATCGATGAATTTATCTCTAAACATAGCTAGAGATTCACTCTACATACTCAGTGTGAAATATTTTTACTTTTATTTAAATCTTTCCCAGCTTTCATAATTTACTCTCGAGCTAAAAATTAGAAAAGTTAAAGAACCCAATGTTTCTACTTTTTGATACTAATTTTAAAATGCATTGTGCTTATAAAATATTTTGAGTATCATATAAAGTCTTAACTATGTTAAGATTTTTGTCAAGGGGTAACTGAACTCGTTTTTATAAATGTTAAATGTTTCTGAAATATTAAGAAAAACAGGGATTGTCAGTAAAACAGGTGTGTTACTTAGATTTTAAATTTCATATGAATTTTAATGTTTTCTTTCTTTGATATATCATTTGCTATGATAGCTTGGTTAAAGTGACACACTGCAGTATTAAAATTTGTAATATCTGATGATGTCATCTTGTATTAAACATACCTATATAGAGAGAGATATATAAAATACATATACTTTATATAATTTGTGCTTAGACTATGAGATACACATACATTTCTAATTATATCTTTAGGCGAAGTGAATACACTAATTGATGAAATGTGCTGATTAACTACACGAAGTCTTCCTCAATTTTGTCTTATCTCTTTTAAATACTACATGAACAGTCTTGTTTAGTGTGCGTACATGTGTGTTTCTAAACACTAAAATTACTCAGAATTTAATATTTTAACATTATGTGCATCCTGTTTCAATCTCTTTTTTTCTACTGTTTTCTCATTTTTAATTCCTTATGAGATTTGGGGCAGACTGAGAAAGTTTCATTTTTAAATATAAAACGTCGATAATTAGTCAAAACATCTAATTGCTTTAGAGTAAGATAAGGCTCAAATTATACATATGAAGAGATTCTTAAATATAGCAGAATTCAAAAGGCTACTAGAGTACAGTCAAGTAGAGTTTATTCCATAAATGAAAAATTATTTTCAGACTTGAAAATCATTCAATATGACTTAGATTAATAAACTAAGGAGTGGAATACATGATGTCAAAAGGTTCAGAAGAAATCACTGATATACATGGATAATAGAAAATATTTTGCATCCAAGAAAGGGAAGAAAATAATTTGGTGGATAGCATGTAGCTATACAGCCCAAAGCAAAGTCATAATTACCAGAAAATGTCAACAGTTTCCTCACTGAGATTTTAAAAAAAAGTAAACTCAAGATTACTTTTAATTTATGGTTTAAGACAATATCTAGACAGGAAAGAAAAGAAAAAAATTAATACAAAAAAAAAATCTTAAAACATTCCAATATGGTTTTTACCAACATTTCAAATATACCTACAGGAAAGTTCTTTAAGTAATAATAAAGCTACTAATTACAAAGTCAATATTTAAATAAAAGCCTCACAATTTTCTGCAACAGGACCAAGCAGAAAATGAAATTTAAAACATAACTATAGCAGTATCAAAAACCAACATATTAAAAATAAATCTAACAAAGGTGGAAAAAAACTTTTAAATGGCAATCTATAAAATATTATTGAGCAAAGTTAAAGAACTGTATAAAAATAGGGTTTATGTTTTAGATAATATTTAAGACTTATCAATACTTTCCACACTCAGCTGTGGTGCATTTAATATAATTTGCACGCAAATTCAAACACATTTACTTCTTTTTAAAAACGAGTTGTTTCTAAGATCAATATAATAATTCAAATAACCAGAGTAACCAAGTACTTGTGTAGATGTATAGTTAGTCTACTTAATCTAACATGATTATACCATTAAGTTGTAAGTTTATGTTACATAAATACTCTAAGAAGTGAAGAAAAATAAGAAAAAAGAAACATTAGACAATAGTCGACGAACCCAACAGTTACTTAACGAACAGCTCATCCAAATGTCAAATAAGCATGCAAATACCTTCCTACCCTCATTTGGAAAAAAAAAAAATAAGATTCCCAACAAATATAAAATAAAATGGGAAAACGTTAGCAGTAGGAGCAAAACTGTGGGGCGGAGGTGGAGTTAAAGCAATTCTTGATCAGTACAGTTGGAAGGTGTCCTGGCTCAGCCTCTTTGGAAAACAACCACAAAACCACAATGACAGTATCACCACAATATGAAAGGATTGCCAGTACCTTCCAAGTTTCAGGATAAGCCTATCCGAGGAGCCAACGATCCTAACTAAAAGAAGAGTACTTATTAATACTGCATGTGTTCCATGTGGAGCTGTATCTACCATCTGACAGACAGAAACAAACCAAAGGCTATGGCCAGTAGACTGAACTGTAATATGCTCATATGATAAAAATTATATCCATATGTGTATGCAATAATCAATAAAGCAAAGCATATTCAGGTGAGAAAATGCTAAACACAGCAGGAACAGGAGGATCCTAATAGCACTTGCGAACAGGCCATGGGGCTTCAAGGAAGGCAGCCCTGTTCTGTTCTTTGGCCTGGCTACTTATATGGTATTCTATTTTATAATAAGGATTTAAGTTGAACATACATGTTTTATCTCTATTTTATACATTTTTATGTGGACAACATTTAAAAAACTCTTAATTTTCCTACACTTAAAGTCACTGAATTTGTTTACGGCATTGCCTAGAAGGGACAGCAGGGAGATCATCTATACTTCCTATATTCTCTAGTGAGTTTTCCATAGCAACTCTAGTAGCAAGAGAACACAGTCCACTAAATTCACTTAGAGTTTTGGTTTTTCCCAGCTGGCTGTCACCATGCTCAGAATAGAAGGCCTTCCACGAGGCCAGGGATATCTTTACCCCAACAGAGGATCCATAGATCATCAACAATGCCCCCAGGGCTGCGTCATGAGAGGACGCTGAGGGCACAGTGCAGCTGGGGCGTGGGGTCCTTAGGAATCACCCCTCCTGAGACGGCTTCAGAGGGGACACCCAAGCATTTCTGAGCACCCGAGTAGGACTGGAACACTTTTATGGGAAGCTCCTCTTTTTTTGCATTTTTATATGAGTTATGTACCACAGATTCAATTACAAGTTAATTACAGACAATGTGGGGAATCTGTGCCCACCTGTACCACGCTCTCACCACGTTTTCCCCTCCACTTTACCGTTTTCCTCCCCCGTGCCCTGCAACTCAGTGTCTCGTCCCTTTTCTGAGCAGTCCATCTCCCCTCTTCTTACGTTCTCTCTTATATGAAAATCTTTTTGTACAGGGACTTATGGCACTCTCATAGATGCTACATGATACCTCATCTTCTGTGTCTGGTCCATTTCACCGAGCATTATTGACATGTTTTTCTTTACAGTTACATAATACTCCATTGTGAATATATACATTTTCTGTAGCCAGCCATGCCTCTGTTGATGGACATTTTTTCCCCCAGAATTTAGCTATTACAAGTTGTCCTGCTATAAACGTGGCTATGTATGTGTCTCTATGATAGGAAGACTTCAACTCTTTTTTGGGAAGATGGCCAGGAGAACTGTAGCTGGTTATATTCACCCTTCTAAAGTTCTTCAAGTGCTTTCCATAGTGAGAATATAGTAGATTACAATCCCACCAATGGTGTAGAAGTGTTCCTCTTGCTCCCAACGATGGCCAAAGACATTGAATACCTTTTCAAGGGATTATTGACCTTTTTACTTGAGAAGCTACTTGGCATTTCAATTGTCCACTTTTTAAGGGGATCACTTATTTGGGGGATGTTATGTTTTTAATTACATATTCTCATTCTTAATCTCCTATCTGAAGCATGGGTGGGAAACATTTTCTCCCACTTTTGGGGTACTCTCTTAACCCTTTTGTTTCCGAGAGCCCTAAGCATCCTAAGCCATGTGATCTTCGACAAAGGGGCCAAAAACATTCACTGGAGAAAAAAAAGTACCTTCCGAAAGTGGGGAAGACTAGAAAAATGAAGCTGGGCTCCTATCTTTTGTCTGGTATTAAAATCGAATAAAAATGGATCAGAAATATCAGCAAGAATCAACAAATAGGACAACATCAAACTCTTCTTTCAAATCCCAGCAAGGCAGCGAACTGTGCCCTGTATAATACTGAGGACAAGTATTTCTGCGCCCCCAGTACCTGTCTTTTTGCTACTTGCTCATTTTCATCTGATGCTTGGCAGCACTAGGTTAGCTGACAGAATCTTAATTTATGTTGAAAATTCTTTAAATTAGGAGCGGTCCCTCTGCACCTAGAGCATTGGGAACTTGGAACGCCTGGGTATCCCACGTTCCAAATCAACTTCTGCACCTGAGTGTCTAAAAAGCATCTCAAAATGACTATGTTGAAAGAATCATGTGCCATGACTATGTTCCAACAAGGGGAAGCCATTCTTCCAATGACTGAGTCCAAGATCCTGCCATCATCTTGACTGTTGCCTCTCCTGAATACAGTTTCCGATTTTTCCATGAATTTTGTATAATCTCCCTTGAGCATAGATCCAGAGGTGACTATAGTTCCCCCACAGCAGGCATGACATCTTTGTTTCAGTCAGTGCCCTGTGTCCTCTGGACCCTGGCAAGAGCCTAACTGTTCCTTTGCCTTTCCTTCAAATATAAAAACCGAACACAGCTACTCGTGGCCCATTCCTGGCTGTTCTCAGAAAACTCAGTCTGGAAGGTGGTCATTTTAGCACTCAGCATCCTCCAAAGGCTGCTATCTCATCTCACTCAACCATGTCCCGGAGGTAACCTCCGAGGCCTATGCGATCCGACTCCCTGAAACATCTGTTCCCTCACACTGGGCAGCCTCTCTCCTTGCTTTGCTGCTTCAATCACAGGCTCTCTTTTTCTTGAACCCCGGCTTTCTGCACTCTAATTGCAGGCCTTGCCCCTCTCTTCAGTCTGTGCTCAAACACTACTTCCTCAAAGAAGCTTTCCTGGCTCCTCATTTAAGTGATAAACTCCATGGTATGGCACGCCCTACCCTTCTTCCTGTTTTTTGAATTATTTTTAGGACTCACCAGGTTCAATCATACATGCTTTATTCATTCTCTTTATCTTTTCTGCTAGAGCATTAACTCTAGGAAGACATCTTAATTTTCACTATTCTATCATGCTGATTTTCAGCCCCAACATATGCATTTAGTTCACACTAAACACGTTTTTGTTACAAAGGAAATTGCTAAGTACTTCCCAAGATATGTCATGCTGACTACTTAGACTGAGTTAATAAGCTTAGCTTAAGGGTTTTGGAACCTTAAAAAATCCATGTCCCCATTGTAGTTACACAAATGTAATTTTCTATCTGTGGAGATGGGAATGTATGCAATTAAAACCACAAAGATTTAATTTAATTAACCCCAGGATTCCTTCTGCATATTTGTCCACAGAACTGTGTTACGTGAATGTGTAATAATTTATTTATTTGAAACTCTAGGGTGTCTGTGACTATATGTAAAACACTTAATAACCTCGTATCACTACGAAACATACTCCGGATAATACTCAGGAAAATGCTCGGGATATAATACTGTATTTTATGCACATTCAACTTATTGAACTGGCAGGCTTTTCCACAATTGCTAGACTTCTGCTCCATTTAGACAAGAAAAATTAAAAATAAAAAGAGTGCAAACAAAAGAGCTCTCAAAAATGCCCTTTATGTATTGTACAACGATACCATGCCACATCTCAATCTTAAAACTCTGTAAGGGAGTCACTGAAAATTAACTGTAATTTAAATAAATGTACAATGCAACCTATTCACAATGAATCAATAACACAAATTGCCTTTTCAAAAATTATCGGAGTGCTGGCCAGAAGAACTGGGCTCAACTCCTGTCTCTGCCACAAATCATTTGGCTATTAGTTATAATTACTTTGATTAGACCTGCGAATGTTCAACAAAGAATAATATATTCATTGATCTGCCCATGTTCAGCTTTTTATGAAGTCTGGTTTTCTCATTTATGAAAGGGTGGCGATGTTTACATCAGAGATGATTAACAGAGAGTTTGGGTGGTGTCTGGCATCCTGCCTGGCACTTAGCAATTGCTGGGAAAATACTAGGCCCTTTCCCTTTCTTTAATTGTCTGTTCCAGTGCAGTAAATTTGGGTTCACAAAATGAGCTATAAATATAAACTGCACAAAATACATTCAGATGAATATACCTGTGATTTACACGTGCCATGCTTTCATACACATTTTTCTAATCACCTGACAGCAAACTGTAAAACAAAGCCTTTCGTTGAAGACCATTTTTGAATGCCCATTTTTACAATTTGCTCTGTGCGGCAGCGGTCGGAGCCTTTTGTCTTGAGCCAAGTTTTCTCAAATTTGCCACCCCCTCTGTGAGGCGTGCTTTGGGTTCAGTTACTTTTGTAATTTATTACCATAAAGAAATTGTAAATGTCATCTAGGTAAAAGGAGAATGACACTTCCTGTGTAATAAGAGATTGTGCATGTTTGTGAGAAGGCCTCACGTCACCTGTGAAAATCTACTCTTCTAGCAACATTTAACGAGAGACATTACGTTTCTCCCTGATGTGGGTTGTAGACTACACAGGGAGAGGCAGCACAGAAGCATGAGCTCTTTGTCTATGTGACCACAGCCACAGAGTGACATCATTCCAGGAGCAGGGCCTACTCATTACTGTTGTTCCTTCCCCTGACCAGCCCAATCAACTCAATGAGCACACGAGGCTTTTCCAAGATGTTTTCTAAAAATCACTCCTGTGCCAGAGGAACTTCATTAATCAGAAGGATTTCCAAGGTCAGTAACACGCATCAAGGCTGACTGTATGGAACTGAAACAGAAGAAGGAACATGCCTATTTCCAGAACTTGGATGTGCCTCCCAAGGCTCTGTGTGGTAAATGCTGATCGTGGCATGTTACTGGGGGATGAAAACTGTAAACTGTGTGGGACATGATCAGATCACTGGGGGTATACTGTCAAAGAGGAGAGAGGGCCTGACACCCCCTCCCCCTCTCTCTTTCTCTCTTTGGCTTATTTGCTACTTTAGTTACTTCTCATCATCATGACTCAATACCTGACATGGACATATTATGGGAAGAAATGTTTATTTAGCTTACAGTTTCAGAACGTTCAAGTCCATTCGTAGTAGGCAGCTAGACACGGAACGGCACTGGAGCTGGACAGAGACAGAGCTCTTCATGGTGAGGCAGTATTGAACTAAGTCCAGGAAAAAGGGCAGAACCAGCATACACCCTTTCCAGTCAAGCCCCAAGAACCCACCCCGTCCGACCATTCCCACTTCCCAATCGAATACAGTATCCATAGGTAAATGAGACATGGGGAATACTCTAGATCCAAGCCACAACACTGGCCGCGAAGTGAAGAGTTTAGCTTTGTTATCTGCTCCTGCTAGGATGCGCTGCCTCGCCTGAGGTCCAAGCACTTATGTCGTGAGATCGCTGAAACTGTGAGCCAAATCAACCTCCCCCCGGGCACCTCCCTTAAACTTCACTATCCAAGGCAATCGTTGCACTAACATAGAGCTGATGAGCACGTTCATCTTTCTATCTAGATGTAAATAACACTGGCTAAAAAGACAACAGGATCTGGATTGGGTGTCCATTACAAACAAAAGCACTGAATGAAATTGTAAGACTGCATCTATTAGCGGGTAACCAACAAATGTATGCTGTTCAATTCTAGCTTAGTGTTTCCTCTCGAATAAATGCAGGAAGTCTCCGAGCGTCACTTGACCTCGGCTCACAACAAATATAAAAGTCTAGATTTCAGACTCAGAGGTCTCCAAGTTCTTTTCTTCATGACATAAGCTGACCTCCTGGCTATTTATGGAACTACTGTGGACGCAGAGATACACGAGCAATGCTTGACTTCAAGGCCCTGATGTGGTCTCACTGTTGCTTCAGTTAAGTAACTCAGTTGGAAAGATAAAATCATGCAGCATAAACAGCTCTTATTTAGTTGAAAAAAAAAGCCTCAAAACACATGGATTCAATCTGAGCTTTAGGAGAAAGATTCAGAGTCGCCAAAAATACATCCCAGTCCAGGGATTTTCAGTCTCACATACATGAAAAATATAATTGGTGAGAGTTGCATGCAAAGAAAAAAAAATTTTCAAAATAGATAAATGAACAAAGAAAATTGAGAGCTTGGGAAAAGAAGACAGATAGGAGCAAAGAATTCATGCTCCATTGTTGAAAGCAAGGAAATGAAATCATTTTTTATTTCATGAAAAATATCTTTGATAGAGAAAAATAGAACTGAAAACCTTTTATTGCATTTTCAATAATAGACGTTCACACACACGAGTTAGCATCTGTGTAATACCTTCTCTACCATCTCAGTGGGGACATCTTTACCACTTTTCAAGTTTAAAAGAGAGATTCAATTTCAAGTGGAACATTTCTCCAAAAGATGGCCTGTAATTCCTCAGAGCTTGATAGTGACAGTGACCAGCTGCTAAAATATATTTTTTCAAAGTCCTTTGCCTAAATTTTAATTTTTATTAGTGTATATTTGCAACACAAAATAATTACATTAAACCTGGGGGATTGGCACATAAACATATCTCACCTTAAGATCTCTACTTCCTTTTCCCTTTCCTCAATTTTTTCCCCTTCCTGCACCCCTGGTATTTGAAAGGTGTTTGAGAATTGATTTATATTTGGTATTAATGACTCCATTTTTACTTTTACAAAAACAGAAATTTTCTAGGCTGAAGTGTTTTATCAAATGGGAAAATAGCACGTGTTCATGACACACTTAATTATAGCATTTATCTGTTATTGCTGCTTCCCCAATGGTGATTTGACCATGACCCCAGTCTCTTACATGCCTGGTGTAACAAGATGAACTCTCCTGGCACCTCTGAATCCCTCTACTGCGTTGGAGACACACCTGAGCTTCCAGGGAAAAAATCCATCCTTTCCCAGGGCAGCTTCCTTAAAGCTCAAGATTCAGGTACTAGAACATCTTGACTTTGACCTTTCTGTCATAATTCTCTTTGAAAACTCAGGGAATTCTCAGGACCAAAATATATACAAGGTCACAAATTTTCTAGAGAAGTAAAAAAGAATCCTTGGAAAAGTTACAGGTAAAGGATGTTTCTTTTTATCTACAAGATTGATTTTGCTGAATCTAAGAATTTCCTTATTATAGATCAAGCCAAAGATGGTGCTGTAGCCTGCAAGTGTCATGCTGGCTTGCGATCCTTTTTTTTTTTTTAATGAGAAAAAATAAATATTGGAGAGTAGCCACAGCTACCTTAGCTTGACCTCACTTGTTACTTTAAGTACCTGAAAGATGGAACAGCTCAACCAGTTCAAGATAGAAAAAACACACAAATATATCTGTGCATTTTCTATCTGTGGGATCAAAAAAAGGTCAGAACAGAGAAAAAATTGAGAGACTTGTAAACTCCTATTTCAATAGAGTAAATCATCATAAATCTATGATAGAAGCAGAAGATGGAGAAAAGCATCCCCAGACTGCTCAATAAAAGTGATTCAGGGATTTTTTTTTTGTGTGTGTGTGGTTGAAAAAGACTGTGTTAAACAACCATAGCTACATTAAACAAACACCACTTTCCCTGTAGTTTCAGGTGTGTTTTTAACCATAAATTAAACTAGGTGTGAATCCATTAAAATGTTTTACGTATTAAATAAAAATGAATATAATCCCCAGAAATCTCATTCAAGTAAAAAAAGTCAACATTTTTCATTATGATCACCACCATATATTAAAGGGACAGAGGAAAACATCCTACTGTATACTAGAATGCATATAGAGATTTCCCCTTGGATATAGGTCAAATTATTAGAAATAATTGTAGAGAAGTCAGTCAAGGCATTTTGCAGCATTTACTGTTCATGAGGACCTTTGGGAATATGTGTTATCTCACCTAAATGTTAAAATACATTACAACATAAAGCAATAGTTTCAAACCAAATTTTGAATGGTCCCAAGAATGAGCACAGGGAAAGACAGACCTGTAAATAAGGACATAACAAGTAGTACTACAAGAGATAAGAATTACGGATAGATGCTAACTATCTCGACATACTAGATCAAGTATCAGATGAAGGAATAAAAAACAGACACAAGTCGACTTGAGAACATCTAGGCAATTCCAGACACTGCTGGAATATCTACTACTGTGATCGACGTGATAGGTAAGAAAAACAAGACGGAGGGGAATCAATGTACCCAAAATCCCATGAGTAATTCAAGTAGCTAAGCTGAAATCTCAGGACTCTACGACGACTTCCTGAAAGTGGTCGGCCAGGTGGCCAGATTTCCGCTCCAAGGGAAAAACTCAAGAGCTAGGAACAGCAGTCCAACCAGACGAACTCTGAGACTTCTTTCAACCTTACGACTAATAATGATACTTCACTACTTCATAGAAATTAGGTTTTGACTGGGAAATGATTTGCGAACTAATAAATACAAATATGTTTGAGTCCAGATAGAATGAAAACATTCTTTTTAAAGCTATATAATTTCCAAGGCCTTGTTCTTGAATAAGAAATGCATGTCTTCTTATATACCAAGTTTCAGTCACTTGTTCTCTCAACTACATTTGAAATGATGTCATCTACCTATCTGAATTATTGTAAAAACATAAGCAACTTTAGGGGAATTCTTTGGCTATATTCTTTTAAATATAGCTTGTGTGATATATGTATTAATATTCCATCATACGAACGAATACTTCAAGCTCACTCAACCACACTTGTTTAGCCAGTCTTGTGCAGTTGCAAAGATCATCAAATGATCCCATCACAACTTTGTCAGATGTCTGAGCTTCAACTCTACCTGGTGTCCCACTTAGTCATAAAAGCTTCCTTCCTCTGGTGAGAGGTTTTACAATTATGTCAGGAAGTGTGTACCACTGATCTTGAGAGGTCAACTGTATTTGATTAAGCAATGCCTAGCACATTACTAGAGCACACTCATGGGTGTGTCGGGGTGGGTCAGGGCCCATGACCTTCGGGATGCTTGTCTATTCTCTTACCCTTCTTCTCTGACACTGTTCCACTGTTTCGCTTTCTGGCTGCCACAAATTGAGCAGCAGTGTGTCGCCATACTGTTCCTTCCAAGGCACTCCTCCCGTGCAGCCAGCCAACTGCGCACTGAATACCCTGACACTGTGAGCCAAACTTAACCTCCTCTCTTTTAAGCTGAGGTGTTTGGTACTGTTTCTCAAGGGCTGGAGAGCCAGTGTGAAACAGGTCTTTCTAGCACATGGGAATCTCATATCGGACCAAAAAAGGGCTCTAGGAGAATGAGTACTCGGGTGCCACTCAGACGCACCATTCTCAATTCTTGTTTCCTGTGAACGACCCTCCTAACTGTGAGATAGACTCAATGACTAAATTCTAATACATACAGTACAGAAAGAGCAGTGCCATGTTGACCTCTGAGACATAACCCAGAAAATTATAGTGTTTTGCCTGTTCGGTTAACACAGCTTCTATGGGCCACTAACTCCTGTGTGCCCTCTCATCCTCTCCGCCACGCTCGCTGAGTAGGACTGTTCTACAGCAGTGATTTTATCCACCTGTCATGGCAGGGAGGGTATGTGGGCAACAGAGAGTTATCTCAGTTCACAGATCTGCAGTTCGAGAGGAGCTCCACTTGAGTCACTCTGCTTCCAGAAATACATACGAGTCACAGCACCCTCGTTCAGACTTGATATGGATAATGAGATTTATACTCCGATCCAATGCAGTAATGAGAGGCTGAAGGCCTGCATAGCTCACAATATTTGGCTGAAAGAGACATGAACCCCAGCCACACTGCAGTCTAGCACTATTACAGTGGAAGCCATACTTGTGACATTAGAAAAGCATCAGGGGCTTCAAGGCCGTGGCAGACAAACTTCGTCACCGGCAGAGAACGTGAATGGAAGTTCATGGTGTGCTGAAGGAATAGCGCCTCACTCTTAATGTTTGAAAATGACACCAATAGAGAGAGGAGACGAGGTGAGAGAGGCAACGGGTCAGGATAGACGCACATGACTTCATATTTGGCACGATTGGAGGCTTGTTAAATCTCTTATGAAAAACTTTTGATAAAAGGACTAGGGCATTAAGTAAAATTTTCTTAGACAACAGGACTAGTATGATTGAAAATCAAACCACCTAGACACACACATGTTCTCTCTATACAGAACCAAATTTGGTAATTGGTTCAATTCCATGGGGAGCCTACAAGAGACATGGACATCCATGTCTGGAGGAGCAGCTTCCCCTTCTTGCCAGTGCTCCTAGATGGCAGCATAAGGATGACTGAGTGAGTGGGCCACAAGAAAGCGATGTAGGGCACCCTCAGAGTAGCTGGCCGGTTCATTCCGCATTTTGAGCCTTCTGAAGACACACACACATACACGCTGTAGCATGTAAGACACAAGAAGATGAGAAAATGCCTGACTTATGCCAAGGCATGAATGTGCATGAGGCGTTGCACAGTCATCTTTATACCAATGAACGTTGAGAGGTTGATCTTGTTCTACACACGGACAGGTGGACGGACAGACAAGTAGACAGGGAAATTGCACCACATGTAGAGACCCAATCAGGACGTGACATATATCTGCCTAATATCACAGAATATATATTTTCTATGACACTACTTGACTCATAAAATATTTCTTTCTTGTAGCTATAGAAAAGTATAATCTTTGCACCACTGCTGTGATTCTACCATAGAGCTACAAAAAATTAGACATTTATTTTTTCTGGTAGGAGCGAGCGGCTCCATATTCTCATAAAATCACGCTTCTGACTGAACTTAGCAGCCTGAATGTAATGGGGAAATAAATGGCTAGCGAGCAGATAAAGGCACAGCTGTTATTACTTCATTAATACTTCCTTGAACTGCATCGTCTGGTAAGTTAAACGCTACTTTCCTTCGCGAAAGCTGATAAACTAAGTGAACAGGCCACCATTTGTTTTTTGAAGTATCCGTATCTGAAGTGCTGAGCTATTTCACTCGCAGTAAGCACTAGGCTTCAAAATCCTCCGTCACTGGGTCTGACAGCCAGATCCTCCCTGGAACCAATGAGCTCACGGGCTGCATTTGCCTTGTTAAACAACTGGAGCTGCCAAGAGACCATGTGGGAACAGCTTAGCATTATTTTTGCCTAATTGTCCTCATACAACAGGCAGAGATCCCCCTGAGACATACAGCACACTCTTCCTCTGTGCCTTCTGCTTGTTTCCTGTTAATTCTGCTTATCCTTTGGCTAAGTGTCACTCTCTTCCTACAAACCTTAATTCAGACGTGCAAATGGATCTGTGAGGAGCTACCACTGGCAGGGCTCACAGCCCTACGGTTGCCGGACAACCCACTCAACAATGAGCGCACAGGAATTTGATATAAACAATGAATACGTTTTCACATAGGTTCATTCTACGCCACCAACATATAAGAAATACATCTATCCTAAACGATGTTTGTCGTGTGTTTGGAGATTGAAATTTAAACGGGCATCCTGTGTTGTCATTGGTGAATCCTGGCAAACCCAGCTACAATGCAGCTTATAAAAGCAAAGGCCCTCCCAAAACCTAAAGTGAATAACATCATGTTAGGGACAGGGATGACACCTGGAAGGCAGACCCACTGGATGAGCAAAGTTTACGAGGTCCTTTCACATGTGCCCAGTCCTACTGGGAAGATGGATACCTAACATATGACCAACCAGATTTCCAAGAGAACTAGAAGCCATGGACTTTGAGATGTTCTGGCTACATTATCATCTGTGATATCATATTGATTAAGCAAAGCAAATCTTCACAAGGAATATTATGCTGGAAAACTAATTTAAAACTGACCCTCAAGCCTTAAAAGTGACTAATATTTTGCCTTATATGTTTTATTTCAAGCAAATTTAGAGTAAACAAAGCTGTGATCATTTTCAATTAATGAGTGAATTCTGTGGGGCTGAGGATCAAACCCAGGCCCTTTCCACTGGGCTGCATCCCTGATTTTTTAGTTTTGATTTTGAGACGGGATCTCACTACATCACTAATTTCCCTAGGCTGTGGAACTTGGGACCCTCCTGACTCCACCTCGCAGACAGGTATGAGGCCTGGTTTAGATTTATTTTAGAAGTGTCAAGTTGGGAAAAATTTATTGAATTCTTCTAAGCATGGTACATAGCGTGTGACAAGAACTGGCTACCAAGCAACTTATTTTCTAGTAAGGAAACTGATAAGAAATGAACAAATAAAATCAGGTAGTATTAGATGAAGCGGGGAAGATGAAAGAAGCTAACGAGTGATTTGGAAACACATAAAATGAAGTGGCAGGTAAAATGTCTCTGAAGTACATCTAGCTGAGCTCTCCATGATAAGAAAACCAGCATACACAGACAAGATACTCCTTAAGAAACAGTTAGTGCAAAGCCCCTGAGGTACATAAAGCAGCATGTAGATCGATGAAAATGGAGAAAGATGGCGTGGCAGAAGGAAGTGGGAAGGTAGGCAAAGTCCATTCTGGGTGACTCAATGTGGCCGTTCCCTGCATCTGGTTTTCTTTCTAAATCCACCAGAAAATGTTATTCTGGAGAATGACATGATTTACACACATCACAATGAAAAGCTACATGTCACTGAAATTAAATCATAATGAGATTGCCTTTACTAACTAAACCCAATATTTCTAATATTTCTATACATATTGCCGCATCCCAGCCAGGTTTATTCTAAAGTCTCCACTTGGCTGGCCGCTTCTGCCAACAGAAATTCTATCCTTCTGGTAGCTCAAGGTTGGCTTCGGGTGGGGGAGGCTTTCTCCTATTGTGCCCCATTCTCCTGCTCCCATGGGAATTTCCCCCCCCCCCCACTTTTCTTCTTCCTTTCCATCTGACACAGACCATGTGAAAATATATCCTCACAGTGTCCAGTTCTGCCCGAAGAGCTAGAATTTGATGGCTATTTGACATAAATCCTGAGCTCGTCTTATAACCTAGGATTCTGCATGCAATGCCTACAGGCCAACTCAACACACAGCAACCAATAGGATGAGCTGTTTCAGGGAAGTCTGATCAGTTCCCTGCTTGAAATCTCAGAATGCTTTTCTTCTGCAAAACGATATAATCATGCTTCCATCAAAGGTGGATGGGCTCATTCTATTCGGCTGTGACCTCTTGACCAGCCGCATGAACTACCATGTCCTCTCGTGTGGGCGATGTTTATCCGATTACCAGAATGCCTTGCCATTTCCCCAAACCTCTCCCCTCTTCTATCTTTAATTTATCTGTTTTCTTATTTTTCCCCTTTTTATTTGTTTCCTTTTTCCATCTTCCAACTGTAGGGACATTTTAAAACTTTTCCACATAAAAATGCCCTCAACCGTCATGAAGAGACATGGGCATGCCTTCATTTGGATTCCCTTTTCACATAATTTACACGCTTCCTGGGCTTTGAAACATGACTCTTTGGACAAAAATTTTTAAAATTACCTAATTTACAGTGAATTGCGAACTTCCTATCTATCTCACTTCAGTTAGAGTACCTGTCGCCTGGCATAGGGCCCCAATTCTTAGAGTGGCTCCCCACCCTTCCAACTGGCTCAACTCTGTGACCCCACATATTTGTCCTGGTTTCTGAGGCAACTGTCAGGGAGAATTAGATGTGAAACTTCTTCCCCTGCACCTTCCTTCTTCCCTTCTCCTCTCTGAGCATTAATTTCCTAGAACAACCTCAATGTCACCGTTGCTTCCCCGACTTTTCTTCTCGAGAATACCCTAGATCTCTAGATTCTACCACCAAATCATGGAAATTTGGGTTCTCGGCATATGCATGTGATCAACATAAACTGATTAAGGTCTCAGGTTATTTTGTATCTGACTTGACAATCCCCAACCCAATCCTCTGTTGGACCTCAAGACTATGTAGCAAAGAAGGAATGATGCCTAACTGCTCAATAATGGGATGAGTGTTTGAGCATGGTCTCATGCATGTCCTCGATAAAAATCCTTCCCTAGAATTAACTCCACTCAAGACTGATATGCATTCTTCAGACGGAATTCATTGCCCCACATCTACCTACCACTACGTTCCCACATAATCTATGTTTTATTGTGCTACATTAAAAATTCATGACAGCCTGTCTAAGGTTTTGCTGAAAACCGTGTATTGACTACCTACAGAGAAACTCCCTATTTAGTTTAGTAGGTTGGTGGAAAATATCTTATTGCTCTAGAATAAGTGTATTTGTCCTATGAGAGGTTTCATCAAACAGCATTGTTTTTTCTAGTAGGTCAAAACATACACTTTTCTCCATGTATGTCAATGAAAATGTATTAACTGACTCTGAAAACTTGTCTGTTTCCAAAAATGTTCATTGTGTCCTCTCCAGAAGTAATAATGAATCTCTCTGCCTATTTCAAAGCATTTCTTACGTACAGTTAGTTAGTCTTCAGTTAGTCATTGGGGTATAAACATGTGACTCGTTCACCTTCACTGGTAGATATTGGCCAAATGAAATAGTGGGTTGAACCATCTCTCTGCTGACTTTCCACGTCAGTAACTCAACACAGCTTGTACTAAGAAATGTTCAAATACGACACATTCACTTTGGATTGGCCCATGTGGCACTGTGATACCTGCCACTGTGACCCTCTGTCCTCCTGGAAGGAGCACTGCCCTCCACATTGAGGATGAGCAGCAAAATTGCTTTACATTTAAAGCGTCACCAGAATTTAACAATCCCGAGTTACCAGGAGGCCCTTGTTGCGGACTGGTCTAGCAATAACCAACTGTAGAACTCTGGTGACAGAGAGATTTGGGTTCACATTGTATATCTACTGTATTTTTACTCTTTGGATAAGAAGTTTCTACTAAATAGAGTTCTGTCTTATAATTTATAAGTCAAAAAATGTATAAATGGTTCTACCTATGCATTAGTTTTGAAAATTCAGTAGATCACATCACATTTTTGACTAAATTATACATTTCATATATTAGCTTACACTAGTACAACACATCTGATTTGTTTTAATGTAGCTAAACTATATATATATATATATATATATATTATATATATATATATATATACACACACACATATATATATCTATATACATGTATATATATTCATGGAAGTGTACCACATTTTCCTATTATTTCCTATCATTTTGTGATTGATAAAGTCAAATGGGAGAGATATTTATTGGGAACTGAGGGGTGGGAGGGCAGAAAAGGAGAAGGGAAATGATTGTGTAAAAAAATGGGGTAAAAAGCAACTAGTATTACTCAAAGTAAAAATGCACAAATTCTACAAGGAAAGCATTCTAAAACTTAGACCACACGCTCAGGTAATTTAATATCAATTACTACAAAAATTTATATTAAAATGGCAAAAAAATTACATGGTCATGTTGAAAGATTTACAAAGAGTGCTTATGATAAGTTTCAGTAAACTAAAAATGGAGAAAAACCTCTTCAACTTGATAAAGAACATATGCAAAAGTTTTATGATTAATATCACAATTTTAAGAGAAACTTAAAACTTTCTCACTAAGATCATAAAGAAGTCACTTTTGTCACTTTTTAAGCATCATTCTGGAAGTATTGATATTAGCTACTTAAATAAGACTTTCTACACGCACACATACAAAGAGAGAAAGAGATAGATGGAAAGAAAAATCTGTCTTGTTGTAGGCGACATTATCATCAGTGCAAAAAAACCTAAAAGAACAATGACAAAAAAAACCCTTCTGGAACTAATAAGCAGTTATATCCATGTAGAAAGACAGGTTAATACATAAATTCAGTCATTTTTCTTACGTCTCAGTAAAGAACGAGTAGAACTGGAAATGAAAATAAAAGCATTTAGATTGGCACTTTCCACAATAAAACTGATGTATATTATATATCTAACCAAGTATACAGATCTAGATAATGAAAATTATAAAAACCTAATGAAAGAAATCAATTGATTGCTGAGTAAATGGAAATATATTCTATCATCACAGACAAGATGATTTAATATCAAGAAATCAGTTCTCCCCAACTTTATTCAGAAAGTCAACAAAAATCTCAATAAAAATTCTAACAACTTA
>PVKB01004545.1:0-136545 GCA_004027205.1 Ctenodactylus gundi
GGATGTGTCACCACACCCAACATACTCTTCTGACCTTGCACCTTCAGGCTTCCATTTGTTTCACTGTCTCCAAAACGCCTTGTGTAGTATAACGTTCAATTCAGATGAGGCTGTAAATCAGCACGTTGCTCAGTTTTTTGCCAGTAAAGACAGATTCTTCTGTGAATGGGGGAGTGTGAAGCTCACTGAAAGATGGCAAGTGATTATGAATCAAAATGAGCAGTATGTATTGATTCATCTTTATTATTTACATAAAAAATGACCTTTGAAAAACAAAAATTATGTCATGAATTTCCCAACAAGCCAATATATAACCTCACCTCTGTCTTGGGTTTTTGCTTTTATCTTAAAGTAACACATAAGCAGTCCAGTGTTGGGTAATGGTCACTGTCAGTAAGTATGTCCTGTATGAAACATGAGCATAACAAGATGGCAGCTGAGTAACAGCGCTGCACAATGTGCCCTTAACAACCCACTTAAAAAGTCAAGAATTTAGTTAGAATACGTGTGTTCACTGTAGCTAGGAAAGAGAGGAGCATCCCCAACAACTGAAAGGAGGCCTGGGGAAGGTCAGAAATCCCGAAGGATCATCGAATGCAGAGGGAAAAAAAAGAATCCCAGCAGCCCAGGAAGCCTCTGCAGGCTGGCTGCAAACGGCTGGAGAGGCAGGCAGCTGCAGCAAAGGAAAGGTTGCCGGGGCCCAGAACTTCTGCCGGAGCTGGGAAAAGATGGATCACCCCAACAACTGATAGGAGGCTGTGGGAGGGTCAGAAATCCTGAAGTCATATCGCAAGAGGAGGAAAAAAGCAGCTGACTCGGCACAGCCCCAAGCTGCTGCCAACCACGGACCACAGACGAAGGAAAGTCCGGAGCCAGAACCTCAGCCTGAGGTAAGCGTGGATCTGGAGAAGTGAGAATGTCAGCAGCTGGTGGCCCTAGCCCCCGAAAAACCAAACTGCGGTTAGTGGGTACTACAAACACAACGTGCGCTCCCCCTAGAAAAGGCCCCAGGATTCCACATCAGAAGCAGGGCTCAGCAGCCTTCACAGTCAGTGACATCATCAGGAGCCATTTTAAATAGAAGGGAAAACAAAACGTCCAAGACTGAACCTTTCAGAGTAAAAGAAAGCTCAGAAGAGCTCATCTGGGCTTTGGGGGTCACCCTTAAACAGTGCCTGGGAAGAAAGTGGTGCAAGCAGCAGAGAGGAAAAAAGAGGGGGAAAAGGCTGCTGATCCCCTTAACAGCTCAGGGGCATCTCTGCTCAGAGGGTGGAGAGCCCCGCTGTGAGGGAAGGAAGCCAGGACAGAGTGCTTTGGTGAGTGAACAGGGGGGATGGCAAGGACAACACAATACCTCAAAAGGGAGATCATCACCCCATTCCTCCAGTATGTGCCAGAGGCTTCCAATTCACCACTGCCCTGCACGCCAGAGGCATCTAGGACCAGGAAGTCTATCACCCCTCCCCGTCCCAAGAGCCAGCGGCTTCCAGAGGTTTTCAGGGAATTACATCACCCTGTCAATCCTGAGCCACAGAGGCTTCCAGAGGCATCTAGGGCCGGGAGTTCCCTTGCTCTGTCTGTCCCTTGGGCCAGAGGATTCCAGAGGCATCTCAGATGGAGCCTTCACCAAACCCTTCTTTCCTGCGCACCAGAGATAGCAGAACCATGGGGAAGTGTGGTCGCAAATCTCCTACAAAAAGACCTGACACCCCAGAAGATGATACCAGGGATACTGAAATTGAAGAATCCAAAGATGAAAATGGAAAAAATGCTGGTAACTTCTGGGCCCAGGAACACATTGAATTAAAGCACAAAATAAAGCAGGAAATAAAACAGACAGCGCAAGAGCTACACCAGAACATAGTTAAGCTAAAAGCAAGCCTTGAAAAGCAAAAAGAGGAGACCATAGAAGAAATATACCAGAAGATAATGAAGGTAATATAAGAAGTTAGAGAAGAACACAATAGAGATATTAAAAAATTGAATGCAGATATTCAGGAAGTGAAAAACACACAGGAAATAATAAGCAACCACATTGAACATCTTCAGAATAGAATGTCAGACCTAGAAAATAAAGTGACTGAGCTCTAATATACAGGCCATGAAGAACACAAAGTAAATAAGAAAGCGAGTCATTACAACGACTGATAGATGATTCAAGGAAAAACAGCCTCAGAATTACCATAGTCTAGGAGAAGACGGAGGACAAAACAAAAGGCTTAAAGGACATGTTTAATAAAATTATGGAAGAAAATTTCCCAAATATAAGAAAAGAAATGAACATGGAACTATTGTAGGCCTATAGAACACCAAACATCTTTGATCAGAAGAGATCCTCGTCACAACACATCATAATTACAATACTAGAAACCCAGCACAAAGAGAAAATACTAAAAGCAGTAAGAGAAAAACAGAAGGTGACCTACAAAGATAAGCCCAGCAGGATAACTGTAGACTTCTCAGTCCAGACCCTAAAAGCCAGGAGATCATGGAGCATTGTCATTCAAGCACTAAAAGAACATAAATGCCAACTAAGACTGCTATATCCAGCAAAATTATCCTTTAATTTAAAGGGAGAACTTAAAACTTTCCATGATATAGAAAGATCAAAGGAATTTGCAGCCACTGAGCCAGTATTACAGAGCATGCTTAAAGGAAACCTAGAAAGTGGAAAGGATGCTAGCGGCACCAATGACCCCAGAGAAAAAGTGACAACAGCTAGAGTAGAATGAGTTGAGAAGAAAGTAAGGTTATCCATGAAGTTAGGGATGAACTGATAGTTAAAAGGAAAAACTAAAAGTGGTAAAATGTTAATTATTAGTGAAATATGAGTAATCAATGTATGAAAGTCAAAAAACTGAAATAATGGAGCATAGCTATTTATTGCTTTAACTCTAGCATACTTATGTGATACAGATTAAAGTCCATTTAATGTAGCAAATTGATTAAATCTTAAGCTAGTTGAATGAAACAATTCACTTTTCTGGTGTTGAATGTGAGTTTTTCCTCTTTGAGAGGCGATAACATAAGCAGAACCAGAACAGCTTGGAGGAAAGGTAACATCTAAAGAGACAATGTAATAAAAAAAATAGATTGGTAATTAAATCATCTGATACACTTTTAAAACAGTACCAGTTCTTCTATAAAATCTGTGAAGTCTACCCACAACATTATTAGTAATAGTATAGTAGTGTGCAAAATTGAATAATTTCTAATTAATAATGCAACATGTTTAATTGACATAAAATCTCTTAAGAATACAAATGCACAAATATATGATGGATAGACAGATAAAATTATAAACTAAATCTAGCAGAATGTTAGTAATCAATGAAATATGAGTAAATAAGTTATGAAAGTTAAAAATTCTGAAGTAACTAAATTTGCCTTCTTATCTGTTACTTTAAGTATATTTATGTGGTATAAATTCAAGTTCATTTAATGTAGCAATGTGATATAGTTTTAGCTTTGTTTTATTGTAGCAATTCACTTATTAGGTCACTGATGAAAATTTATCTTAAGAAAACTGATTGATGTAAAGATAACCCTGTGAATGTACAAGTATGTACCTTCCAGTATTCAGCTAAGACATATGAAATTTAACATTTTTTTCTTCTTTCCCAAATTTACTAGTCTTTTGAACTACATGCTTGTAGTTATTTTCTAATGTGAACTGGTGGGTAAGGCCAGGTTTAAGAATATCAACAACAATATAGCAAAATATAGAAAAAAAAACTTTTGGTAAATATCCCAATAAAGGGATTGGTTGGATTCGCAGAAGAGGCATCAAGATTTAACTACTGTGACCCATTCAAGGAATATGAAGCTGACTTAGAGTGGTGACTTAAGTGAAATGATTTAGGTGTGGGAGGAAGATTAATATGTTAAGTACTGTGTATTTTCTTTGACTTGGAAAACCCAGAACACAGACATTCTATAGAACCACATGAAGTGATAGTTGCAGTTGGGAAAAGGGATAGGGAGTGGGTGGGAGGGTCAAAAATGTGAAGGGTTCGTAAAGTTGATATGATACATATGTGCACGAAATACCCAAATTCATTGTAAACACTATGTATTGCATATATATATATATATTAGTAAAAATAGTGGGAAAAAACATGAGCCTAGTGATATTCTGGAAAGGTTTAAATTTTTTATGAGAATGAAGGGTAGAACAGTGGAGTACACTGTGCAAATGTTAAAGAGAGGAAGGGGGCCTGCAAGGAAAGCTCAGGTGACTGTTGAAATTACAGTTTTTATAGATGAGTTGGAATTGCTCAACCAGACAAGAAAAGAAACAGTAATCAGAAGAGAGAATTTTAAGCGTGAAAACATGAAAGTATAACATATAGTTTCCAAAAACCTAATTTTATATTCTGGAGTATGAAATATGAGTCATAGTTTTGACATGTGTTAGGTAATGAGGCTGGAGAAAACTACATCATGGTGTTACTCCACAAAGACTAATTTGGACATGATCTTCAAAAGAGGAAGAATCAGAAGGATTTAGAGCAAGGTAGTAATAATTAAATTTCTATTTGAGAAGTGTGCTAGGGACATCATGAGAAAAAAAGAACAAAGGAGAACAAGGTAATAAGTATGTCAAGGACTAATTGGAATGTATTTGTATAAGTATTTAAATGATGAGGCAGTCAGAATGAGGAAGGAACCGCACTGAGTTGTAGTTAAATGGAGGCTCTATACATACCTGTACAAATTAATGATTCAAAACAGAGAAAGCCTAATATGACTGACTACCTCATTTCTGGTTTGTATAAATGAGTGTAAGGCATAGAGAAGGAGTTGTATTTCCATTAACTCTTAGAAAAAGTAGAACAAAGTAAAGGTTGAAAACTGAATGTATACATTAGAGTTTGAGATGGCTAAGTAGAAAGTATACATTTATCTACATATGGATTTTGAGCATAGACCTTCAGATTAAAGGAGCAGTGTAGAGAGGCTACTTTCAGAAAAATTTAAAACCATATTTGGGAGTAACTTACTTGTCAAGAGTACTGTATTTAGTTGATTTGTTGTTTATAGCATGTTGGTTCATATTTTTCTGAATATTTTTGGAAATTAAGTTGGAAGCATTTGACTTACTGAAAATTTCATTAGTATCCAACTGATGTTTGTTCCATAATGAAACACTAGTAAATATTGTCTTTATTTTTGTCTTTTTACCTTTTTGTCAGATATTAATAGAATTACTTTTTAATTTTAGATGGAAGAAGAACCATTTAACCCAGATTATGTTGAAGTAGACAGAGTATTAGAAGTGTCATTTTGTGAAGATAAGGATACTGGGGAGGTAAATATTTGGTAAAAATAAGTTTTAATTACGAACAACCTAAAATTTTGTAAATGTTAAAACCTAGTAATCATTTTTAAAGTTAGGGTTTGAAAATATTTTTAAATGCTTTTGTCTTTATTTACATAGATTAGTAAATTTGAGCCATTTGCAATGATTCTCAGCTATATCTTTTTTCAATATGATAAAACCTTGGGTTTTTTTGGCAGCCTGTTATTTACTACTTAGTGAAGTGGTGCTCATTGCCATATGAAGATAGTACATGGGAACTAAAAGAAGATGTAGATCTTACAAAGATAGAAGAGTTTGAACAACTGCAAGCTTCAAGACCAGATACAAGACATTTGGTAAGAACCTATTGTTGGCTAATAAAAAAAAACTTTGCACTTCCTTATTTACTGGGGCTAATGTGAACTTCATCTTTTTGTTTGCTTCTGGTGCTATGAGTGGAACCCATATCTTCAAGCATGCTAAGCATATACACTGAGATGTTTCCATAGCCCTGAGTTTTAATTTTTAGACTTTGATATACGACTAATACTTTATTTTTGTTAACTGCTGCAAATTGTCACATGTGTGTCAATTTTATTCTCCATCAGAAAATGTTCCCCTTTACTATTATAAAAAAATGCTGCATTGAACATTAATTACAGTTTTACATTTGAAGTATAGTTGCTTAGTTATTAAATACATTTAAATTTTTAGTAGGAGTTTTCTTCCACATCTCCCTCAGAAAAGTTGTTCTGCTTAGCATGTCTGCCTCATCTGTGAATTTAAGTTGTTCTCCCTGTATTAATCAGATTTATCATTGCTGGGATACAATGCCTGACATCTACAACTTGAAGATAAGTTTTAATTTGACTGGAGAATTCGGTTTATGATCAGCTGTCTCAAACGCAGAAATAGGGCAGAATCACATGGTGGAGCAAAGCTACAGGGAGCAGAGCCAGGGAACAGTGCCACTTTGGCACTGGCTGGGGAGCATCGCAAGTATCCACAGAAACATCCTCGAGACCCACCCAAACATACTCATAAGTATGCTTCACTTACCTGCTGGATATTTGTTAATCCCATGAAATAGACAGATCAATATTAATGTTCACACTTTCATCTCTTTTATATCATTCATGTAAATGTCAGTAACACTAGTTACAGCATTAGTCTGGAGTTGTCAATTCTCTACTCAAAGAAAAAATATGTGATATATGTATGGTTTTTATTTTATATAAACCTATTATTTCTCTAGTAGCTGTATAGTTTGTCTACTTCTGTAGCAGCTTTTTTGCGTTGAGATGTATCCTGAACTACATTGTAGCTTTTTTTTTTGTTAAAAGAACATTTTGTGTAGAATGTTGTAAGGCCCAGATAAATCAGATGCCCTGTTGTCTTACTGACTAAATTCCCCCACTGCAAAAAAGAAAACCCTCTTGAATATATTATTTTTTTATGGTACAGAAACCATAGAATTCTGGAAGGTCATGTGAAATTTTAATATTGCTAATAGTGGTATCATTTTTTTTTTTCATTTCTTCCAAACGTAAGTTTGCTGTTAACATGAACTCAATTTGGGGACACAACTAAAACATTCAAACACTGCATTAAAACCAGGTGTGGTGACACATGCCTTTCTTGACAACATATGTAGGTGCACAAACTGCTAAACTGCATTGTAAACCTTAAATTTTGCACTCAATATCAATAAAATGGGGGAAAAATAAACCAGAATGTCTAGATGTTGTAGCAGAAAGATTACAAGTTCAAGCCCAACCTACCTAGATTATTTAGTGACTTAGTAAGACCCTGTCTCAAAATAAAAACTTAGAAAAGCTGAGGATGTAGCTCATTGTGAAGGTCTTGGTTTCCACCTCTAATACAAACATCACCAAAAATAGTCATGTTAAAATTCTATTAAAATTTTTGTCCTATCTTTTAAATATAATTTGGTCATAGAAATTTTTCATTGAAGATGGAATTTCTATATGAAAAGACAGAAGCAAATTGTTCTGGGTTTAACACATTACTGACGTGGGCTGCCATGATAATGAGAAATGTGGAAAAAAAATGGGTTAAATATTTCAAGGACAAAATCATATTTTTTATACAAATTGATTTTTTGTCTTAATATTATTTGTTAGTCTTCTTTTTCCAATAATGCCTAAAGGCTACTTTCAAAAGCACAGAAACTCACCCACATTTTTTTGACTTCTGAATGCTTTTCTTTGAACCAGTAAACATGTTAGTTCAATGAAAAGTGAGAATTTATTTTTTTCTGGGACGAGATGACTGCCATAATGCTAACCTAACTTTTAGTGTCATCGTATAAGGTGTTTCTTTCAATCAGTGGTGAGATGCAGAGGTATTTTGCTTTGTTAGGTGTTAGCAGAACTTTCATAACCGTTTATTTTCAGTCCACCATTTTTATAGTAATACTTATCAGACAAATAACTCAGTCATCCTGACAATTTTTAGCAGTATGATTTTATTTGTTAGTAAAAATATATAATTTTAAAACAAAAATGTTTTCCTTGTTTCAAAAGAACTTACTCTACTGAGAGTTAGACCCAGGTAATTTACAGCTACAATATTTATCTATCTATCTAGTGACTTTCAGAAAGCTTATACCTTAGCTATAGAGAATAAATTTATGAGCACTTTTTATAGCTGAAGAAAAATTGTATTTGACTAAGTGTAGTAATATGTGTAAAATATGAATTTTTCATATAATATGCATTTATGCTTCTAGATTTTTAAAGAGATGTTTTGTACCATTAATATTAAAGTAGTAATAGTATGTTAAAAAAAAGTGTTACTTGCTAATTGATTCCTCTATCATAGGATAGACTTTATCTGAATTGCTATCAGGGCTTCATGGGATGAGTTAGGGGCTAAGCCTTTCTCTTCCGTTTTCTGGAGGAGTCTGAATATGATCTTAAGTGTTAGGTAAAATTTTATCATAACACTGTACACAGAGTTCTATGGTCATTTTAATAGCTGTGCTTTTTGTCATGAATGCAGTGTATCGAAGACTTAAATATATGGTACATATTCATTTTTATCTTTCTGCAAAGGATCGTCCTCCCTCTAACATTTGGAAGAAAATAGATCAATCCAGGGACTATAAAAATGGCAATCAACTCAGGGAATATCAACTGGAAGGACTCAACTGGCTCTTGTTCAATTGGTACAATAGGTATGTAGTGTCATCTTCACAGAAAACTTGTTTTTAATTTTTACCAAAAATTATTCTTTTTATTAGTATATATTTTCAGTACATAATAATTACATTCAGTTTATAGAACTGATGCATATATATAATCACCTCTTGGATCATTTTTGCTTCCCTTCCCACTTCTACCACTTTACTCCCATTGT
The DNA here is from genome assembly GCA_004027205.1 of Ctenodactylus gundi. Taxonomy (NCBI): domain Eukaryota; kingdom Metazoa; phylum Chordata; class Mammalia; order Rodentia; family Ctenodactylidae; genus Ctenodactylus; species Ctenodactylus gundi. The sequence continues at coordinate 8,684 of PVKB01004545.1, forward strand.
TACACCCTTTCTTCGTAAAATCTATCTTTCTGTTTTCTTCCATAACTCTTTTATTTTTTCTTCTACTTTCTGTAGTTTTTTCCTATTATGGAAACTATCTGATGTTTAACCTTCTGTGTCAGATTCATATCACTAAGTAAAATAGTCTTAGGGTCTGTCCATTTTTCTAAAAATGACTCAACTTTATTTTCTTCATGTCAGAATTGTGTGTGTGTGTGTGTGTGTGTGTGTTTGTGTGCATGTGCGTTTGCATGTGTGCACCAAATCTTCTTTATCCATTCATCAGTTGATGGACATACTTGCTGCTACCAAGATTTAACTTCTGTGAGTTGTGCTGCTACATGGGCATGCATACATTACTGTTTTATGATGTGTATAACTATTTTGGGAAGATACCCAGGAGAGGAATAGCTGAGTCAAATGAGATTATCTTCTGTTTTTTTAGGAATCTCTGTTCTACTTTCTGTAATGGTTATACCAGCTTTCAGTCTAATCAGAAGCATAGCAGTATGTCTTCTAAGATTAGTAGCCATTCTTACTGGAGTAAGATGTCACTGCAGTGTTTTAATTTGTTTTTCCCTAGTGACTAAAGGTGTTGAACATTTTTTCGTGTATTTATTGGCTATTTGTCCTTCTTCTGGAAACTATCTGTACATTTCAGTTGCCTGTTTTTTGATCAGATCTTTTATTTGGGGGAGGCTCATCTTTTCAGATCTCTGTATATTCTAGATAATAGGCCGCTGTCCAAGGAGTAGCTAGCAAAAAATTTCTTTCTCGGGCTGGAGGAATGGCCCAGCGGTTGCCTAGCAAGCACTAAGTACCCGAGTTCGATTCCCCAGCACAACATAAGTTGGGCGTGGTGGTGCATGCTTGTAATTTCACTTGAGAAACTGAGTCGGGAGGATTGCCCTGAGTCCAAGGCCTGCCTGGACCCCATAGTGAGTTCAAGTCCAGCCTAGGCTGACAAGCAAAACCCTGTCTCAAAAAAAATTTTTTTTTCTCTTTCTGTTGGTTCTTTCTTCTCTATCTTGAGTTGTTTACACTTTTGTGCATGCAAAAATATGTTTTTATCCTTTTAGTAATTGGTGTTTGTGACAAATAATCATAACAATCTGCTTGAGAAACCAGTGTATTTACATTTCGCATCTTGATCATTTTTATTTCCATTCTTCATTCCCAGTCTCTCACTCCCCCATCCTCTTTCCCTCTGCACAAAGTGGATGTTTTTTCTTCCATCTCTTACTTTTTTATGGTTTGGCTTTTTCACTTTAGAAAAGTCATGTATTATTTAACCTGTGTCTGGTTTCATTTCATTAAGCATAATGGTCTCAAGATGGATCCATCTTTCTACAAATGAGTTGAATGTGTCTTTATGTTGTTCCAATATTATGTTAAGTAAAATAGGTACTGATTTTGTTATATTATTATTGTCATGAAGTCTCCATGGTTTATTGTGAAGTTACCTGAGAAAATATGTAAATTACAATTTAAGATATGGACTACACTTGCATTCTTCAAATGTGTATCAGTCAGAGGTATGTCGATTAATAAATTTAGATTTACTTTTCCTGGAGTCCTTAAACAAATATAGTGTAGACTGTTTTGGGCTTATGAATTCATACTGCTGTCTGTCAATAATGGGCTCTGTTTGTTCAGCCGTGAGCATGTGATACTTGTAGGAAATAGGCCTGTTATTTACCCTGTGCATTCAGCAGAGTAGATCAGCAATGTGTGAGACATAGAATTTACAAAAGAGAACCTAGTCATGGATTAAACCTGTGTTACGTGTTTTAGGGTACACAGAAGTGCAAATGAAGACACTGTTACTAGTAATAACACCAACATTTGATGATTTTATTCAAAATCATTTTCCTGTATTTTTACTTTTCACATGATTCTTCTGAGTTGTTAGTTAGCAATGGTGAGCCATGTAACCATAACTCAGAGAGAGAAAATGACTTGTTACCTGTTGTATTTCTCCTACCCCTGGTGTATACAGTGTTTTCAGAGTATTGACGGTGTTTCCAACAATCCTCATCCAAGTTAAGTGAGGGTTTTGTTTTGTTTTGTTTTGTTTTGTAGACAGTCTTACTCTGTACCCTAGGCCTGTCCTGAACTCATTATGTAACCCAGGATAGCCTTTGACTTGGCAATCCTACTGCCTCAGCCTCCCAAGTGTTGGGATTACAGACATGCACCACCTAGCCTGGCTTTATGTGGTGCTCGGTCATTGAACCAATGGCCTTGTACTTACTGGGCAAGTGCTTTAACCACTGTGTCATTCCTCCAGCTGTCAATGACTTTCTTTTTAACTTGTCCTTTTTCATTAATCTTTCCATTTCCTTCACATTCCTCAAGTCTGCTATCATATTCTATTCCCTTCAGTTTCTCTGTGTTCTCTTAAACTCTTAATTTTCTAATCCATAGGCTTGTCTTCAACCTCAACTTTCTGTTGAATTATAGTTGCCATTTCTTTCTTCTTGAAACTTTTTCATTCTCACTGCACAACAGCTTCTTTATCTTGACCTCTTCTAGATCTTCATTACTTGTTGTATTTCATGACAAAGGCTGAAAACAGAAAATTGTTCAGTTTATCTCAGGGCCTAAGAGTGGTCTGTACAGGCTCACCCCCTGAAGGACAGAGTAAGACTTGTCCTGAACTCACTATGTAGCCCATGTGGCCTCGAACTCACAGCAGTCCTCCTGCTTTGAGCTCCAAGTGCTGAAACTGCAGGTGTGCACCGTCATGCCCTAGGGTTTATGTGGTGCTGGAGGATTGAACCTAGGCTCTTGCGCTTCCTAAGCAAGTGTTCTAATTGTAGAGCTGCATACCTAATGTCAATATTTTAAAGGTTCAATACTTCTATCTCAAAGTACAGTGTTAAACTCTGGACATGTATTTCTGTTTGCCTCTTCCCACCTGGAAGTTCATGTCAGTAATTCTTTAGACACAGTACATTCAAAATTAATCTCGACATTTCCTGTTTTCTCCATATCAAATTTGGTCTTAGGCCATTTTAGTTAATAAAAACACTTTAATTTAGTTACCCAAACTGAAATCTGTCTTCCTGCACTCCATACAACTAGTTGTTAACAAGGGCCAATTCATTCTAACTCATTTTTAATTCTGACATCAGTTCTGTTCTCTTAGCTTCTCTTCCCTTAATCCACGTGCCCCATTTTCCTTCCTGCACAGCTACCGTTCTTTCACCAATTAGTGTCCCAACTCTCGGTCACCTCAACTTCTAAAATCCACAGTATCACCAGAATGAAGCTTAAAATTACAAACTTAACCTTACTGGTTTTAAGATTTTCAGTGCCTCTCATTGCATGGAAGAATGATATTTACTGTATTCTATTTATGATCTCTACTTATCTAATTAATTTGTCCTCCCTTTACTTTTCCCTGTTAACCGTATCAAGCAACTTTTTGTCTCCAAGTTTGTCTTGTTTTAAATAGTTCTTCCCATTTACTTTTCTAATAAAATCCTACTGATAATTGACCTCCTCACTGAAGAAGTAGTTTTCTCCGCTCTTCTATCCAATCTCTTTTCTTCTGAACTTTTGTAGTAAATGTTGTTCTAATGATTCTTAACTGGCCACGTATCATAATCACCTAAATAGTTTATTTTTAACATTATAAATGATTTGCTCCTACTATGTACACATTGAATCAGAATGCATAGGAAAGGGACCTACATGTCAGTTTTTTCTTTTTCTTTCTTTCCTTTTTTAAAATTTTTTAGCTTCTAGCTCTTCTACTGCACAAGCATGGTTTGAAAACCAGTCTATATTTGTGCTTCTTTAGTAGCACATTGCATGATTATTTATGTATTTGCATGTCTGCTTTTCTAATAGATACAAGTCCCTGGAAGGCAGAGAACAGTTTCTATTTCTTTTGTATCCCATCTTCTCATACTGTCCTGAGATTATAGAAGGTATTTAATAAATGCTTTCTGAATAAGTAATATATTTAATTTGCCTTGCTCTTGCTTTTTCACTCTTTAAAAACTCAAAATACTTATTGGATGATATCTTTATTTGGGAATTACAGAAATTTTTAGTTTTTCCTTTGCAACATTATGATAAAATTGTAATCTTGAGCCTACTCTGCACTTCAACTTCTATGTTTTTATAAATGAAAATATTATATTTGATCTTTTATTGTTTTTATATATTTATCCTTAAAAACATTGTAGTAGATAGAATATTCCAGTGTGTACATGGATAATATATTGTTTATTTCAGGCGGAACTGCATTTTAGCAGATGAAATGGGTCTTGGTAAAACTATTCAATCAATCACATTCCTCTCTGAAATCCTTCTGACTGGTATACGAGGACCTTTCCTGATTATTGCACCACTTTCTACCATTGCAAATTGGGAGAGAGAATTTCGTACATGGACTGATATTAATGTTGTGGTTTATCATGGGAGCCTGATTAGCAGACAAATGATACAGCAATATGAAATGTACTTCAGGGACTCACAGGTATGTGTTGCTAACAATTTTGCGTATTGTTTAACAGATGGGGCCTAAAACACTTAAGTATTACATATCAGTTACCTTCAACTTTATCATGGGTTTTAATTGTGTACTTTTATGTTAAGCTTTTTATCCCTTATATTCACCTTATGGTAAGTTTAGCAGCTGAAAAGAACAATAAAAATTTCAATTTAATGGAGTATCTTTTCTGTTTAATATAATTGTATGAATTTGATTATCTGTAATTTTTCAAGTAGGATAAATACTAATTGTTTAAAATCATACTTTAAAAATATTTCTGAGGGGCTGGAGGAATGGGCCAGTGGTTAAAGTGCTTGCATAGCAAGCACACAGCCCTGAGTTGGATTCCCCAACACCACATAAGCTGGGCATGATGGCGCACACCTGTAATCTCAGCACTCAGGAGGCTGAGGCAGAAAGATTGCCATGAGTCCAAGGTCAGCCTGGCCTCCATAGTGAATTCAGGACCAGCTTGGACTATGGAACAAAACCCTGTCTCAAAAAAAAAAATTTTTTTTTTTGAAATGACTATCTCTTTAGTAATCCTGTAGATTTTTTTCTTTTGTCTTTAACATTTAAATCTGAATTGGGTATGATGGGCTTAAGCCTATCGAGGTGAGTCTATAATTTTTTTTTCTTGTTTGGTGGATACTGATTTTAGAGGTCATTTAAATGTTGGGTTTTAGGCTAGGGTTATGGCTCAGTGGAAGAGCACTTATCTAGTACGCTGAGGTAGATACACAGCATTGAAGAGAAAGTGGTTTGTGCACTGATTCAAACATCCCTCCATCTTTTCACCATTAGTGTTGGTTCAGTTTTCTAGTGATTTAATGGTTTTCTACTTCTCTGTATTCTCAAGGCACATCTTTTATCTTAACTTTACTCTTTTGGAAGAGATTTTCTATTTTTTTCTAAATGTGAGATGATATAATAAGAGATACTACCATAAGCATTTTCTGAGATGTTAGGAATAGATTGTATGAAGTTGCAGTATTGAATGATAGAAATCTTTTGAATAAAAATCTTTATTAATAAACACAATCAACAAACACAGTTCACACCAAATTGTACCTTTTAATTAGGAATGTTTTATTGCCTGGCATTCTACCTCATCTTATTTTTATTTCACTCATTGTTCTATTCTAGAACATTATAACATATGGCATATCATGTGATGTGGTAGAATGTGAATTAAGATAATGTAGATAGCCTTCAGCTTTTGCATCAAAGTTATAACTGATTTTCCACCTTTTAGAGAATGGAAATTAAATGATTTGTTCTCATCGCTTTGTTTTCTATCCTTCCCATGTTGAAACAAATGCTTATGTGTGAAATTACGTATCTGTATAATTAATTATTCCTCGGTTCTTTGAAAACAACCACCATTGCTCTTTTGGAATCTATGTCATCTTAGTTTGATTACCTTCCATAATATTTTATTATTCTTTATCATGCAGTTTAATATATGATTTGGTATAATGTGATACCCAAAAGGTGAAAGATTCTTGAAGAGAAACAAACCAAATAGTATGTCTTAAATGTTACTTTTTTTGGTAGATGTTACAGATTAAAGGATATTAGCTGAAGATTTGAATTACAAAAGACAATGATGTTTTATGTAATGAGATGAATTACACTTGATAGAAATATATTTTGTTTACAAATATATTTTATATTATTTCCTTCTGCTTTTACAAGTTACCAAATAGGTTGAAATCATCATAATATTAATGGTATGCTAAAATTTTTCAAATTACCCTGAGAAAAGTTATAGTAATTATGATTCTAAAACTCAAAAATATTTATTAAATATTTACCATGTGCCTGGCATTAGCTGAATAGTTTACCCATATTGTTTCACACAGTCTTCATAATGCTAACATTGTAAAATAATATCTCCATTTTATGCATGAGACATTGAGGCATACAGAAATTAAATAGGTTACCTGAATGTGGTATATCTCAGGTTTTTATAGCTACGTAAATACCATAGGTTTGTAATTTAAAACTGCTTTTAATAATATTTTACTGGAGCTATTATTTCAACTTAGTGACTTATAAAAATTAAAAGCCAAATATACATCTTTTCTTTTAATATCTACTAGTTTACTTTTTTCCGTCTTATTTCATATACTATGATTCCTGAACTTCATGCTCTCTCACATCACCATGTTCTTTCTCAAGCTACCTTTTTCAGTTCCTTTCCATCTTCCCTGTTTCTAACCTTTGAATGAACCTGTCTCTGAATGCCCAGTCATCAAACTGTTCTATGTCTGTATTCATTCTCTCAGATTTTATTCATATACACAAGTTTCTATAACATCTGATGCAATTTCAGTCAGAATACCAAAAGCATATTGCACAGAACTGGAAAAAACAATACTAAAATTTATATAGAACCAGAGGAGTCTTAGATTAACCAAAGCAATCCTAAGTAACAACAACACAAAAAAAGTAGGAGACATCACAATCTTTGATACCAAATTGTATTACAATACAACAGTGATTAAAAACCACAGGGTATTGGCTCAAAAAAAAAAAAAAACCACAGGTGGATCACTAAAATAGAATTAAGGATGCAGAGACAGCCCCAAGCACCGTATGATCTTTTCAGAGGGGCCCAGAACATATGCTGGTGAAAAGATACTCTCTTTAAAAAACAGTGTTGGGAAAATGGGTTATCCACATGCAGAAGAAAGAACTTAAGCCCACATCTTTCACTGTGTACCAAAATCAAATCAAAATGGATCAAAGATCTAGATGTTAAAACAGAAACAATGAACCTACTGGAAGATAAAACAGGCAAAACCTTTATAGACATAGGCATAGACAAAGACTTTTTCAACAGAATACATTGCACAGGAAGTAACACCAAAAATCAGCAAATGGAATTAAACCAATTTAACAAGCTTCTGCACAGCATAGGAAACAATCGACACAGTGAAGAGAGAACTGAAGGAATGGGGAAAAAATTACCAGTTAATCCTTTGACAGAGTGCTATTTCCTATCATATGCATATTCAAAAACTGGAAAAAATTTTAGATTCTAAAAAAGAAAATAGCCAAAAATGCGAGGTTGAAATGGACAATTCTCAGAAGAAGAAATACAAGTGGCCAGTATATACACGAAGAAAATGTTCACCATCTTTTGCCATTAGAGCAATGCAAATCAAGAGCTGGGGTCCTCGAAGTGGTCTGGTGTCGCCTAGTTCACACAGTACAGAATACAAGTCAAAGTAATACTGTGGTTCCATCTTATTCCAGTAGAGTACTTGTTAACAGGACTCAAAAAAACCCCAGCAAATGCCTGCAGCCATTTGGAGAAAATGAGCTTGTTTACACTGTTGGTCAGACTATAACCTGGTGCAACCATTGTGGAAAGCAATATGAAGAGTCCTCAAAAAAACTAAAAATAGATATTCCAGCTGTGCCTCTCCTGGATATCTTTCCAAAAGAATTAAAGCATCGTACAGCAGTTTATAATGCCTACCCATGTTTACAGTAGCACAACTTAACAATAGGTAAATCCTGGAAGCAGTCATCAGCAGATAAATGGATAAAGAAGATGTAGTATATATAAACAATGGAGTACTGCTCTGCCCTAAGGAAATATATTTGAGGGGCTGGACAAATGGCTCAGTGGTTAAATCGCTTGCATAGCTAGTGCTAAGTCAGGTGCCACGTTCCCAAGTTTGATTACCCAGCACCACATAAGCCGGTGTGGTGGCACATGCCTTAAATCTAGCACTCAGAGGCTGAGAGAGGAGGATTGCTGTGAGTCCAGGGCCAGCCTAGGCTCCATAGTGAGTTCTGGACCAGCCTGGGCTATAGAGTGAGACCCTGTCTCAAAAAAAAAAGAGAGAAATGAGTCATTTATAGGGAAATGAGTATACCTCAAGACTATTTTGTTCAACGAAATGAAACAGACACGGAAGGTTAAATATCACATGGTTTCTGTAATGTGAGAAACCCAAAGTATAAAAGCCAGATGACAGTGACCGTAGGAAAAATGGAGGTAGGCTTTCTGGAGAGAGAAAATGGACAAAGGGTCAGGAGTAGAGTGGAAATGGGGGGAGAAGTAAAAATAATGAAAATGCAGTATTATGTGCACCAGTTCCTCAAGTTGGATCTAATCATTATACATTGCAAGTACATACTCATGAAAAAGAATAATTTGGAGGGAAAATTACATCTGTACTGCCAGATACTGCCACTGTCACTAACTCTAAACTCTTTCCTAAATTTCAGTCATATTCAAATGCCTGGTTAGCTTCCATTAGATGTCTTATGAACATCCTGATGTCAGTAAACAACAACAGCACCTGATTTTAGTTATTTAAACCAAAATTTCGGAGTCAAATTTCTGTCCTCTGTTTTACTCCATACTTAGCATTTAAGAAATGCTTTTCAATATAGCTTGAGAACATATAGGAACTGAGCACCCTTACAACCTCAAATGATAATTTCTTGCTTGGATTACTGTGACAGCTTTTTAACTGGTCTCTGATCCTGTCTTAGTCTTTGTCAGACTGTTTCATCACAACAACCAGAAGGACTCTTTAAGTATTTCATTTCCTTCAGTATTTACTTGGGTAGCTTCTTACGAGTAAGAACAAAAGTACTAATAGCTTTCCCTATACATTTAGCCTCATCGTGTCCCCATTTACTGGGTTTAAATCACTCTTGCTTTATTATTATTTTCTGAATATTACCATAGACACACCTAACTTAGGATCTCCACATTTGCTCCTTTTACCAACAATGCATTCTCTTCCAGAAATGTGTCTACTTAGCTTCTGTACCTAATCTCTGCTTATCTGTCACTCCTCAATAATGGTCTCACAACCACCGTGTTTAAAAATTATGATGTTCACCTCATCTCTAACTCTATGCTTTGTTTTCTGCTTCCTTTTTAAATTTTAAGCCACTACCCTTATTTCTTTCTAATTTTTAAAAAAGTTTTCTTACTGGCCATGTACTGCATTAAGATGACTGGAATGTAAGTTTAACTTGGATAATTATTTTTGTCTGTTTACTATTATATCTTCAGCTTGAACAAAGAGTGGCACATAAATAATAAATAATTGCTGACTAACTTATTTGGATGATTATTTTGACATTCTTTACTTATTTTCAGTTCTAAGTATGGATTCTTAGTTGTAAGTAGTAAGAATTAACCCTGAACTCTCATTGGCCAGATTTTATAAAGAACATTTCTTTCTTGACCTAAAATTATTATAGTTCTTAAAATTTTTCTTGGGCTGGAGGAATGGCACAGTGGTTAAAGTGCTTACCTTGCAAGCTCAAGGCTCTGAGTTCAATTTCCGAGTACCACATAAATCTGGGCATGGTAGCACATGCCTGTAATCCCAGCACTCAGTAGGCAGAGGCAGGAGGATCGTCTTGAGTCCAAGGACACCATGAGTCCAGGAATAGTATGTGCTGCAGAGCAAGACCTTGTCTAAAAATAAATGAATAAATAAAATTTTTAAAAGACTTTTTTTCTTGAAACATTTCCAGGGAATACTTACTTGGTCGGGTGGGTGAATTTGTTTGAGACAGAGCTGTTTCTACCTAGCCTAGGCTGTTGAATTTATTAACCACCAGTGTTAGCCTCCAAGTACTAAGATTTTGTATGTCCACTACCATGTCTGGCTGGATATGATTTTAAATAGTGTGAGAAGGCATGCTTTTTGGGAGTATTAATGAAAACACAACAATCTAATACTGTCTGTCTATCTGCGCTCTCGCGCTCTCTCTCTCTCTCTCTCTCTCTCTCTCTCTCTCTCTCTCTCTCTCTCTCTCTCTCTCTCTCTCTGTTGAGACAGGGTCTTGCTGTGTAATATGGGCTGGTCGTAAACTCACTATGCAGCCCAAGCTGACCTGGAACTCATGGTACTCCTTCCACCCTAACCTACTGGGTGCTAGAGTTACAGATGTACATCACTATACCGAGCTAATGTACTGGGGAATTGAACTCAGGGTCTTGTACTTGCTAGGTAAATGCTCTAACCACTGTGCTATTCCTTCAGCCCCAGTTCTGTTTTAATCTAATGCTAAAACTGCTTTTAAAAGAATGTTGATGCCTGTGTGTGTTAAATTTCCAGTAGAGACTGTTTATAGAGAATGTCATTAGAAACCAGGCCTGGTGGTTCACGATTTTGGTGATCCCTGTATTCTGGGAGGCCGAGACTAGAGGATTGATTGCAAGTTCAAGTCCAATCTGGGCAACATAGCAACTTAGTGAAATCTTGTCTCGAAATAAAAACCAGGACTACGTTGGGGAGGTAGCTCAGTGTAAAGCTCCCGGCATTGAACCCTAGTATTACAAAAAAAAAAAAAAAAAAAAAAAAAAAAAAAAAAAAAAAAAAAAAAAAAAAAAAAAAAAAAAAAAAAAAAAAAAAAAAAAAAAAAAAAAAAAAAAAAAAAAAAAAAAAAAAATTGACAGGAATAAAAAGTGCATTTAAGGCAGTCTTCTCAAGATACTGTATTTTATAATTTCTAGGGGCGCATCATTCGAGGAGCTTACCGATTCCAAGCTATCATTACCACTTTTGAAATGATTCTTGGTGGCTGTGGAGAGTTAAATGCAATTGAATGGCGTTGTGTAATTATTGATGAAGCACATAGGTTAAAAAATAAAAATTGTAAACTCCTGGAAGGTTTGAAACTAATGAATCTGGTAAGTAACTTAATAGCATCATTTTGACTTAGTTCTTTGGGTATGTGGAAAATTAGACAGCTTATGCTAAAAATTTTAGTATTTACTTACTAACTTTAAAAAGTCAAGATGTTTATTTAGCCCAAATTCTGGAGATTTAAGGGCATGACACTTCTCATCAGCTTGGCCCTGGTAGGGACAAAATTCCTGGTGTGTGGCCCATCTACGGCTTCTTTTACCCTAAACTGGTGCTGTCTTCAAAACAGTTCCTGCCTGCATCACTGCCTAGTATGGCTACTGAGTGCTGCTTCAGTCAAAGAGGTATGCTGAACTCTCGAAGGCCTTTTTCTGGAAATTGAGGCTACTAGCTGCTATGAATTCCTTAGTCTCCAGAACCTGGACTTACCTAGGTCTGAGACTTCTGCCTGCTATAATTCCATGGTCCAAGCCCTGGGCTTACCTCAGTCTGTGAATGCTGGCAGCTCATAGCCCTTTTCATGCAGCCTAAGGTGGCATTTTCTTTAGCATCTGATACATCTGCAGGGTTTCCAACCTTCCTGTGGCCTGTTTTCAATTTCTGGAGCTCTCCTCCCTCTCTGAACTAAGTAAAGCAAGTAGTTTTTAACTATATCTCATCTTTTTTAATAAGCCTGTGAGGAGCCTTGAGCAGTGCTGTTACTTGGCTGCCATCTTGCCTAGAAGGCTCTCAGTTTTATTCCTGAAAATTATTGTCAGAAAAAATGATAGCTTTGGGGGTTAGGGGAGTAATAGCTTAGTAGTTAAAGCTCTTGATTAGGCAACATGATGCCTTTGAGTTCAAGGCCAGCCTAGGTTACATAGTGAATTCTGGACCATCATGGATTACAGAATGAGACCCTATCTCAAAAAATTTTTTTAGAAATACTAGGTTTTGATATACTCAGCATTTGATAACCTAAGTTAGTGTTCATATACTTCTAGATTATGGTGTTTGATGTGAATTATTCTTTCTTAATCTAGGAACACAAGGTACTTTTGACTGGTACTCCTCTCCAGAATACAGTTGAAGAACTCTTTAGTCTCCTTCACTTTTTGGAACCCTTAAGGTTTCCTTCTGAATCAACGTTTATGCAAGAATTTGGAGATCTGAAAACAGAGGAACAGGTATTCTATTGCTCTTTGAAGATGAGTGTATCAACTCTCTTATTGTCATTATTTTGTATGTGTAATTATATGTGTGCTTGTGTTACACACATTTTCATCATGTTTTATCCAGGTACAGAAACTTCAGGCTATCCTGAAACCAATGATGTTGAGACGATTGAAAGAAGATGTAGAAAAGAAATTGGCACCTAAGGAAGAAACCATCATTGAAGTAGAGCTTACTAACATACAAAAGAAATACTACCGAGCTATTTTGGAGAAGAATTTTTCATTTTTATCCAAAGGAGCTGGCCAAACTAATGTACCTAACTTAGTCAATACCATGATGGAGCTCAGGAAATGCTGTAATCATCCATATCTTATCAAAGGTAGCTAGAATGAATTAAAACATTATAGTTGCCAGCTGTTACCACTGTCCATTCTACTGTTTGAGGAATTACAAGTATTTTAGAGTCAGGCAGTTTGAACTACTGCTTGGTTAGTTTTTAGTACTAGCAGGCTAGGTTACAAGAACAGAGTTTTATTCTATCTGTCTTGTAATAAAATTAACATCCAGTAGTTCTCAAAGGAAAACAGCAAGACAAATGTTTGAGTTTCTGGATATACACATTCAATTCTAGGTGCATAGTTAGTGTCTCAGTTTTTGTACTGTAATAATTTTTTAAAGGTCTTGTCAGATCTTGTCAGTGTTCACTCTATACAGTGTTTGGGTCTTTTCGTGTCCCTGTATAAATAAATGCTTCATCATTTATTTACTTTGACCAAATCAACTAATACCTTAAAAATCCTAGTACTCTTTTAGGGATAGAAAGACTGAGAATAAGAACACTGATTCTCTCAAAGAAGTATGCATCAAGGACCTACAGCATGATTTCCTTTTTTTATTGTTTTCACGGCTAACAAGATGCCATAATCATATCCAGATTTTGATAAATCTTTAGTAATACCACTGTTAGGATTGATATTCAAACATCAGATGTTTGTTTAAAATATATATTTACTCACCTGTTTAAACTACTGTTCTACAGTAGTTTTGTTTATGTTGTCTGTAATCGCTTGTATTAAGCATTTAGCAAGCATAAACTTATATAAAGCATACTGCCAGCTATCTGGAGCAATAAAAAGATACGACATTTGTGTCATTGGAAACAACTTGGTATTGGGGGGGTTTGACCACAAACATACATAAATCAAATCTAATAAAGTCAAGGTAGAGCCAGTAGAAAATTAAAATAACATTACTGAAGCTCAAGCAAGAGCACTCATAATGAGACTTGCCCACATTTGTGCAAACTGCTTTCTACTATTAATTGGCAGGTGCTGAAGAAAAAATACTTGGAGAATTTAGAGACTCATATAATCCAGCTGCTTCTGATTTTCATCTTCAAGCAATGATCCAGTCTGCTGGGAAATTGGTCCTTATAGATAAACTGCTTCCAAAAATGAAAGCAGGAGGTCATAAAGTTCTCATCTTCTCTCAGATGGTACGATGCCTTGACATCCTGGAGGACTATCTGATACATAAAAGGTATGGCATACAGAATCCATGTAATTATACTATAAATTATACCATGTATATATGACTAAGACTTGGGCAAATATTTTTGCCCTAAGAGTGGATTTATTATTTATTGAATCTTTTAGTTGGTTTTCTACCTTAAAATCATTACACTTTAAATTTTATAGTAAACATAGTACTGCAGGAAAATTAACTTTACCTGTGAAAGACTGTGCCTACATTTTCATTTTTGCTGAAATTCATTTCATTTGATAGATACTTATATGAACGAATAGATGGAAGAGTCAGAGGAAATCTTCGACAAGCTGCTATAGATCGATTTAGTAAGCCTGATTCAGATCGATTTGTTTTTCTCCTGTGTACCCGAGCTGGTGGTTTGGGCATCAACTTAACTGCAGCTGATACATGTATTATTTTTGATTCTGATTGGAATCCTCAAAATGACCTTCAGGTAATAAATTGTCTAACAAAGATAGTAGATTTTTTTTTCAATTCATGCAACTCCTTTTGGTATTCCAGATCTTTTATTTTCACCCAGACAAACATGCATGTTTCCCTAAGAAATAAGTGAAATTATTTTAATTTAATGATAATAAAATATAAAATGTGTTTTTAATATTATATCTTAAATAAAAAAGAATATTCAGTTTAGTATAGTAGATTTTTTTTCTTTAAAATATGTGTGTAGAGGATATGGCTCAGCGGTAGAGCTTGTCTGGTATGCATCAGGCCCTGCATTCAAGTCCCAGCATCACAAGAAAAAAATACGGTGTTGTATGAATTTGAGACTCTAAAATAACCTTTAATAATAAAATTAAAATTTTAGGATTTAAGTTCTTTAAAGATAAGTACTTACTGATACTAACTTCATCACTTCATCATATAGTATTTGTAGGTGTGAGGCCATATGCATTTTTATAAAATATTATAAAAATGGTGTCATGCATATATTATACTGTGGTTTTGGGCATCAGAACAGGAATAGTAATTAGAATGGCCAAAGAAAGTAAAAATTTTCAGAAGCATCTGAGTAACTAGAAGCATATGGGACTAGAACAAAATAGAAGAGATAGTCTTAATTGTGCTTCAACTTACTACTTAAAGTAGATATAAGCCAAAATAGCAAATTGTTATTGAGGATCATTTAGTTTAATAAAGATATTTAAATTGCATTTTATATAATTACATATAATCTTAGAAGTTCAAAATAGCAGAAGCTTATTCAAAACTATTACATGGATTAAATCCAGAAATAAACTCTTCCCGTAGAAGGACAATTAGTAAATATTTCAGGCTTTCTTCACTACCTAAGAGCTGCTTAACACATTCTGTATATTTTATGATCCTTTCAAATTGTGAAATATTTGGGAGAGTGTTGGGGGACTAAACACAGGACTTTTCACTGTGAGCTACATTCCTAGCTCCTTTTTCTTGTTTATTTGAGACTAAGTTGCCTAGGCTTGGCTTGAACTTGTGATCTCGCTGCCTCAGTCTCCCAGAGCACTAGGAATACAGGTGCATGCTGCCATGCTTAGCTTTTAAAAGGCATTATTAGCTGGCATACCATATTTCTCCAGTGGGTGTAGTTTGCCAATCCCTTAGTTTAATCCAAACAGACTATTTGCTTTTGAAGTGTATAGTTATACTTAAGTTTGTGATTTTTCTTCAGTTTTTGTGTTAATGGGGATAGAACTCAGAGCTCTTGCACTGAGCTACGTCCCCAGCCCCGCTTCCTTCTTTTTGTTTCAGGCAGAGTTTCATCTAGGTCAATGAGTTGTCCAGGCTGGAGTTGAACTTGCAGTCCTTATGATTTAGCTTCACAGAGTGCTAGGAAACCAGGCATGTGCCACCATGTCCAGCTTTATGGGATGTTCATTAAGTTAATATGATATAGGCATGTTTTAAAATCTGAAGAACTGGGAAAACTGTAATTTTCTCATTTGGTTTTCTTCATTACTGTTATATATTATCTAGTGTTTTACAAACTAATAGCAATTTGGGGGGCTGGAAGAATGACTTAGCAGTTAAAACATTTGATTTGCCTTACAAGCACAAGGCCCTGAAATCGATTCCCTAGCACTGCGTAAAGCTGGGCGTGGTGGCACACACCTGTAATCCCAACACATGGGAGGCTGAGGCAAGCAAATTGTCCTAATTCAAACACCAGCCCGGGCTACACAGAGAGTTCAGGCCTGGGCTATAAAGCAAAACCCTGACTCAAAAAAAGAAAAAAAATTTTTTTGATCTCATGCTTTCCCTAGACCTAGAAGAAAGGTCTTCATTTATAATTCTGGGTTCCACTGGAGAGAGAGTGAATGTAAACAGAATAAAGATACCAACAAAAAGCATAGCTTAAAAATACCTATAAATTTGAAAGTTATGATTTGTAATTTAATACCTTTGAAGGTAATAGGAAGATGATGTATATTTCAGAGACACTATAGATTATGTAGAACTTTTGAAGTCAAGATTTATCATACACTCTTTTAAACATTCAGGATAAAATACAAAGTTTTTATCTATTTTCCGATGTTTTCTCCTCTAATATATATACATATGAGTTAGCTCTTTCTTCATGGAAGTAAAATTTAGATCTCCAGTTATTTGCCTTAGGCCTTTTCTGCCACTCTTTAAGTTTTCCAAGGTTAACCATAAATATATTGAAAAGATTGTGAGAAATGTAGTAAATTGAGAGTTTGGACTTGACTTTAAAACTTTAATTGCCATCAACTAAAAATTCTAGCCAGATTTTGTGTTAAATTTAAAATTACAAGTTATTACTCAAAATGCTTGGAATAAGAAGTGTTCCAGGTTTCAGGTATTTTTTTATTTTGGAATATTTGCCTATACCTCGTGATGTTTTGTTATCAGTATCTTAGTATCTCAGTTCTAAAAAGGAAATTCATTTATGTTTCAAATTCAACCTATATACATAGCCTGAGGGTAACTTTATATTTATTGTGTTTGAGTTTTGATTGACATGTTGATAGGTCAAGTGAGGAAGTTTCCACTTCTGGTGTCATGTTGGTGCTCAAAATGTATTTGATTTTGTAGCATTTTGGTTTTCAGATTAGAAATGCATGACCATACTCTGATGAAAACACAATAATCTTTCATGTGTTTATATTCTGTTAATTCAAAGCTTAAATTTTAACTAACTTATTATGTGATCTTATTATAAGGTTCACATTGATGTCCAGGAAACAGTTACAGCTAATTAAGTAGCAAAATACGTCTAAAAATTCTCAAAAAAAAATTTTATTCCATATAGCCAGTTTACTTTATAGCCTTCTGTGGAAAAAAAAAAAATTGAGCCTGTATTTTTTTTTTTTTATAGGCCCAAGCTCGTTGCCACCGAATTGGTCAGAATAAAGCAGTTAAAGTCTACCGATTAGTAACTCGTAACTCATATGAGAGAGAGATGTTTGACCGAGCTAGTCTGAAACTGGGACTGGATAAAGCTGTGTTACAGAGCATGAGTGGAAGAGAAAGTAATATTGGTGGTGTATGTATATTTTTTCACTTGGGGTTTTTGTGGGGGTTTTTTCTGCATTTAATTTTGCCTTATGTAGTATATTGTTCAGTTTTGGTCCCCAAGGAATGCTAAATAACTTAGTGCATTTACAGAATGGAGCTTTCATGAGTGGGCACTACATGCCCGACTTGTGTAGTGCTCGGGAATAGAACATAGGGCCTTGTACTTGCTAGGCAATTACTTTAACTGCCTAGTATACCATCAGCCCCTTTTAATTTTTATTTTAAAAGTAGCAAAGAATAATAGACAACCTTTTTTTTTTGTTTTGTTTTCTCACACAAGGCTCTTATTATGATGCCTAGGTGGGCTTGACCCTATGATCCTTCTCACTCAACCTCCCAAGTAGCTAGGATTTCAGGAATATGACACTGCACCCAGCTGTACTGTGTTATTTCAGTAGTTTTTCTCCTATTGCATTCTAAACCTAAATGCAATTCAGACATATTTTGGGTATTCTTTAGGGAAACTTGCCCATTTTATGCATTTTTAAAATGCTGTTGTTGGGCGGGGGGCCGTTGCTCAGTGTTTAGACTACTTGCCTGGCACGTGCAAAGTTTTGGATTTGAATTCCCAGCGACACATAAAAACACTGGATGTGGTAGTGCACAGCTCTGAGTCCAGCACTCGGAAAGCTGAGGCAGGATAATTGCTCAGAATTTGAGGCCAGGCTGAGCTACATAGTTAGTTTCAGGACCAGCCTAGGCTACCGAGCAAAATTCCATCTCACAGAGCAACCAAAAAGTGCTGTTATTACCACCATTATTTTCTCTTTAGATTCAACAACTTTCCAAAAAGGAAATAGAAGATCTGCTTCGCAGAGGTGCCTATGGTGCCATTATGGAGGAAGAAGATGAAGGCTCTAAATTTTGTGAAGAAGATATCGATCAGATTTTGCTACGTCGTACAAAAACCATTACAATTGAATCAGAAGGACGTGGGTCAACATTTGCCAAGGTAATAGTGAATACTGTTTTGTAAGGATAGTAATGATGTTTATGTCTTCATTATTGAAATTTGACGAGAATTCTTTTGATCCTAATGAAAAGGAATAAATGTAATGACTCGTTTTACATGTTAGACTATTTGGAATCAGAGAAAATATTCTTTAGAAACTTAATATATGTTTAAGAGAGCAAAATTTAAGTAATGAGATAGGAAGCTAAATCACTTTACATGAACATTAGTGATCTAAAAAATCCTAAATTAGAGAAAAGACTTTCATTTTAAATAACTAAAATCTTATTTTTGAGGAGTGAAATGAAATTTCTATCGTATGTGAACAGAATCTTAAAAATTGTATTTCCTCCTTGGAGAAAAACTTTTCAGTATTTACTAACTGCTTTTATTTTCTTTTTTTTTTTCCCCAATCAGAGACATGGTATACTACTGTCTTCCATTCACCTGAAGGTTGTTTTTCGTACATGTTTTCTTCTTTTAACTTCCTTTTCACCTTTTCCTTCATTGCTTCATCTCTACTACCAATCCAGACGTCTGTCTTTATCTTCATGGGAAATCCTGTATTACAGCAGGAGTATAGGTGCTTTACCAGAAGTAATGATTCCAGTCTTCAAATGGAAATTTTTCTCCTGGCCTAATTCAGCAAATTGATAAATTCTGTGTCAAGCTCTTTACTGAATTACTGTGTCAGATATTTTGCTATTGGCTAGGAACACTAAAATGAAAGGATTGTAGTTGCTGGAAAAAATAAAAAAGAGGAAATGATTATCCACAAGAAAACATAAGAAAAGGAAAAGCTTTGAATTTAGTTCTGACAGAATTGAGAATTTCATGTGTTAAGACAAAATCCTCAAGTGATTCATAGATTGCTTAGCTACAGGGAAGGTTTGAAGAATATGAACTCGTCACTTATATGGATGCACTGAATGAACTTAGTAAAGTGAAAACAAAGTTACAGAAGTTGGATACAATTTGAGAAGGTCTTTCTGTAATTCAGCCTGGACTTCAGGCAGTTAATGACTTAAGATTCTTTATACAGAAAACAGACATGATGCAGTGTGGTTTAGAAATTTAACTCGAGGGCTGGAGGAATGGCACAGTCGTTAAGGCTTGCCTAATAAGCTCTCGGCCCTGAGTTTGATTCCCCAGCACCACATAAGCTGGGCATGGTGGCACATATCTGTAATCCCAGCACTTGGGAAGCTGAGGCAGGATTATTGTGTGTCCAAGACCAGCCTGGGTTCTGTAGTGAGTTCAGGACCAGCCTAGGCTACTGAGGGTGACCCTGACTCAAAAAAAAAAAAAAAAAAAAAAAAGGAAAGAAAAGAAATTTAACTCTAGTAGCAGCAATATAGACAACTTTTTGAAAAGGAGAATGTCTGGAAGCAGGTACATAATTAAAGAAATATATATCAAGACTAATGATAATAATGGGTTAATCTGGATAGACCAATTTCAGTCTGTTAGAAATGTGTGAAAGGAAATGTCAAAAATACATTTAAAAACTGTCTTGAGAAAGTAGGAGGGATCTTCGTGTTACTAAGGAATGCAAGAGAAAGCAGTTCCTAGAGGGAAAATAAAATGTTGGAACTGTTGTATTTGTGACATTTACTGGGCCTCCAAGTGAAGAAATCCAGAAATAATGCCTAGACTACATATAAAGATTTGGAGGTTAGTAATAGAAGGAAGGAAAGAAAGAAAAAAATGGTATGATGTTATATAAAAAAGTATTGCTGAAGTTAATCTTGTAGAATAAATATATCATCACTCTGTTTTCTTTTTTGGGAAATGTTTATTTTTGAATTCTTGGTTCTGTTTACTATTTTACAGACATTTTATTTTAAATTATGTTTGCAGTTCTCCAAAATCTATATAATACCAAAAATATAATTAGTTTTGGTTTATCTTTGTTATTCATTTAGGCAAAAGATGTTCCCCTTAAAATATTTTTATTAATGTAGGCATGCAAAAAGTATGTAATAATCATTTGTGATTATAACCTTAATAATTTGAAATATTAATCATGGGCTGGAGGAATGGCACAGCATTGAAAGCACTTGCTTGGCAAATGCAAGGCCCTGATTTCCATTTCCCAGCACCACATAAAACAGGGCATAGGCAAACACCTGTAATTGTAGCACGTGAGAGGCTGAGGCAGGAGGATTGCCTTGACTCCAAGGCCGGCCTGGGCTACAGAGTGAGACCTTGTTTCAGAAAAATAAAATAAAATGTTAATTGTAATAATCCTGGAAGTTGGATCACCAAGGTTTTGTTTCTGACTCATAGCTACCTAACTGACCGTAGTCAGTTTAATTAACTTCACTTATTCTTTCTCATCTTTAAAGAGATTATAATAAACATGGTTGGCCTTTTCTGCTTTAAGTGCAGTGATTACTTTGCTGACAGGTATAAGTTAAACCTAATAAGCTCTGTTCTGACAAAGAGAAATACTTAGCATTTCAAAATCTAAGTTAAATTTTCAAACAAGGGAGTAACAGTTACAGTTCTTAAGAAAGCTGACAAGAGAGGTATCACAGTAGGAGAGTTGAGTCCAGAGAATATGCATAGTTGTTTCATAATTTGTTCATTTTCCAAATAATTTGGCTATTCTCATTAGTTACATGTGAATGCCACTAAATGATGGACATCTGGCATAATAGAGTGTGACACCACCATATAGTGGCACCAGAAGTTTAAAGTTGGTAGTATTTTGCACTCATTCAGGAATTTCCAGACACAAGCCATGTATAGCTATTCTCAGGTTTAGATAAATAAAGTACAATAACTCCAATCTGTGTTTCTTTTCCTTATCACATAGAGTTTGATACAGAGCTACATATGAAGCATAGTGCTTATAAGAATATTTAGATTTGGTTAAACAAAGAATTTATTTGGTATGTATCAAAGTGAACTCAGTATTTGTAATTCTTTTAGAAGGGCTTCTATCACCTAAACCTTGTTCTAAGAGATTTTCATAAGGATGTTCAGATAGGTCCTGGAAATAGAAAAATTTCTTGTGTGATTTTTTTTGGGGGGCGGGGGGATAGGAAAGTGCTCTACCACTGAGCTACATCTCAGCCTGCTATAGTTTGACTTTTTAAATTTTTGATGTAGAACAGAAGACTTTCCATTGTATAACTTTCAAAATAGAATAATCTGTAGTCTTGTGCATCGTATGTATTGCTTATCTGTAGGGGCCCTTCTCTGGTATCTTTCTCCTATTTTGTGTTACAAAAGATGGATTTTATCACAGTTAATTATTTTCTATTGCAAATAATAGATTTAATACTGAAGGAATTCATTTTGGGAAAGATAATTTTGGAAGAACTGGAATGTTAAGATTTAACATTTGGAAATAATAGATGAATCTGTACTTGATAATTTCTTCCACAGTGGTCATTTCATCTTTATAGCCCTTGAGAATCATTGAAATCATACTGAAAGTAGTTTATATGTTGCTTAACAATAGCATTTTGAATTACTTAGGATTTTTAAAATTTGTATTTGGTAAATTATAATGGATATAACTCTTATTCTTAATTTATTTGAGACAGATTCTCACTCTGTAGCCCACACTGGCCTTGGACTCATAGCAATCCTCCTGCCTCAGCTTCCCAAGTGCTGGAATTACAGGCATGCACTGCCATGCCCGGCTTATGTGGTGCTGAGGAATTAAACTCGAGTACTTAGCTTGAGGTAGCACTTCCTAAGCAAGTGCCTTAACCGCTGAGCCATTCCTCCAGCCCTAGATACAACTATTTAATTATAAAATATAGTTTCTTTTTGGCAAATTAGTTCAATTATCAATAGTTACTTGGTACTATTATAAAATGATTATCCTCTACCGTTTAAAAAATGTCCTTTTGATTTTTTATATTTATTGTTTTTAGTTTTGGATATCATGGATCCAGTAGTGTCTGACAGGGTTAAATCAACATGTCAGCAAGGCTGCCTCATTGAAGAGGCTCTGGGAAGAATGTTGTCTCTTCCATTCCCTACCAGTTCTTGCTTTCTCTGGTGGTTTGTGGTCACATTAATCTTTGCTTCATATGTTATAAAGTTATGTCATATCCTTCTGTTCTGCCTTCTATAATGACGTTAGGGCCCACTTGGATAATCTCTCCAATCATATCTGTAAAGTCCCTTTCGCCACATAGGACAATATTCAAAAGATTCTAGGAATGAAGGCCAGATACCTTTGGGAACCACAGTTCAGCCTACTCTACTTACCATTTCTGAGAGGTAAAAAATTACCTTATTTTAGTAGTTTCTTAATATTAAGGCTATGATATAGCTGGGACTGGTGGCACAAGCTTCTTATCCCAGTAGTCTGTGAGGCTGAGGCAGGATTATAGCAAATTTGAGCCAAGCCTAGTCAAATTAACAACTTCGTGAGACGCTGTCCCAAAATCAGAAATGAACATGAGCTGGGGGTGTAGGTTAATATGAAGGCCCTAGACTCTCCCTAGTGCCAAAGGAAAATCCTGTAGTTTAAAAGAAGAAATAAAAGGAGGAAGGAGTAATTTAATTTCACTTCATTAAGATATGTTATTATCACTTCTGTTTCATAAATATGCCATGGAAAGACTGTTTAGTATCTAATACTTGATTTATATGAACACCTTAAAACCCAGCCTCAGAGGAATGCTATATGGAAAAGCTACTTGATACATAGTGGTGAGAACAGAATTTTAAAGTTTAGAAAGAGGCATTTAGTATTTTAACTCTGTTCCTACTTGTTTTGTATACTTTATATAGAATTTCAGGATACAAATACACGTAGAATAGCATCATGAGGTCTGAGTATTTGTTATCCAGCTTCAGCGTCACCAGTTCACATGCTAACTGCTTCATTGTAACCCTGCCCGTTTTTCATGTTATTTTGAAGCAAGTTTGTTATCATGTCACCGCACTTACATATATATATTGCCATAGTATCACTGAAGACTCACAACCACAGTATGTTGATCACATTTAATAATAAAATTAAGTATAATTCCTTGATAGTAATTATTATGTATTCAAACTTGCTGTTACCCTATTTACAAATGGTTTGTTTGCTTTTAACAGTGTTATTTTCTACTGTTGTCAATTTTCTGTATTTTAAAGGTTCATCAAGATAGATCTTTTTTTCCAGTGAAGATTTTTAATTCTTTGATTGTATTTTAGGCCCTTAGGCATTATTTTGAAGCCATTTACTATTTGTATTTTCCTCTGAAAATTCATCTTTGAATTGACAAGCACTTTTCAGGACTTTTTGTCTTTGAAGCATTCTGTAACTCTATTGCTTCTTTCATTTTTATAAAGCATTGTAGTGTCTTTTTGACATGCAGTAACTTTTAAGTAATGGTTATTAGTGTTCAAATTATAGGATTGAACTGTAATAACTAAATTTTTTAACTAAAATTTTTTTATATTTTCCTAAATATTTACAGTGTTTATATAGTATTCTTGATAAGGAAAAGAGTTTATTTTTGATGATGGTGAGAATCATACCCAGAGCCTTATTAGTCAAGTACTGTACTACTAAGCTGTATACATCTCTCAGCTCTAGGAAAAGAATTAAAAACAGCCACAATTTTTCATGTTCATTTCTCATATACTGTGTTGCCTTTTCTTCAGGAGACATGCCTACCTGAAAATGTGATACAGCTATATAGTGTGGGTACATTTACAAACTCTTGCTCTGCTTTGATTCCTTAATGTTCACATTATTCTTTTTAGAAAGTGTATCTTTGTTCGGTATACTTTCCTTACCAAAAAGAAGACATAATCTTAATTTACTAAATGTTTAAGATTAACTAATAATAACAAAAACAACTTGCCTGTGTTCCCAAACTCCAACCAGTGGTGGCTAGAGTTGCGGAAACAAATGATGTGTTACATTTCAAACTATCTGATTTGAAACATACTTTGAGTGTGTGTGTGTGCGTGTGCACACCTGTGTGCGTGAGAAAAAGAGAGGTGAATTGAAATTCTGTTGTTAATGTGAAATACTGTTTTCAGCATATCTCCATAAATTTTTTTGTCTCAGCTTCAAAATATTTTTTAAAAGTTGCTATTATATGTTTCAGGCAAGTTTTGTGGCATCTGGAAACCGGACAGATATTTCCTTAGATGATCCCAACTTCTGGCAAAAATGGGCTAAAAAGGCAGAAATTGATATAGATGCCATCAGTGGCAGAGTAAGTATTTATTTCGCACCATTTTTGTGATATACATATATGATACATAACATTTACAATGAACTTGAGTATTTTGTGCACATATATATCACATCAACATTACAATCCCTTCCCACTTTTGGTCGTTCCAAACTCTCCCCATCCTCGTGTACTCTCATTATTGCACTCATTTGGTTCTATAGAAGGCCTGTATTTCTGAGTTTCCCAAATCAGAGAAACCATGGAATATTTAACATATCTAATCTTCTGTGTCTGACTTCATCACTCAAATCATCACTGTTTAGCTCAGGTTTTCACCCCTAGATTAGGCTGCAGTGGCCATATCTTGATGCCTCTTCTCTTGATCTAGCAGAGCCCTTTATTGGGACAATTTGCTAAAAGTGGTATTTTTTTTTTTCTATATCTTACTATAACTTTGTTGAGGTTCTTTATAACATGGCCTCACCCACAAGTCCATATAAGAAAAGAACTGTCACAATGTAATTAATAGGCTAGACAATGTAAGAAAAAGAAGTTAAATTTCAAATGCTGTAGCTGAAGTTAAATGTTTGTACATTCAGAAGACACTTCAGGTTATCATTTTATAGGTCGGTTTTCTTACTATATATTTATATCAAAGACCAAATAAGTGAATTGCTACAATAAATGAACTTGTATATATCAAATTGCTACATTGAATGAACTTAAATCTATATCACATAAGTATATTATACTTAAAGCAGTAGATATAATGACATACTTAGTTATTTCAGAATTTTAAAAAATTATTACATGAGGCTGGCTTTTGAGGGATACTCCAGATCCAAACTACAACAACAAACTGTTGTTTATATGCCTTTTTTTCTACTATCAAAATGGCAAGTAGATAATTGAAAGAATTGTAAGTGTTGATTTATGCCATCTTTTTTTTTTGATTGATGTACAGTGTAAAGCATTAAAGTTAGGAATAAAATCACTGTCATACATACCCAGTCTCATTTAACTTGTCTTGGACATATATGTATAATTTTGCGTGAAACAGGTAAATTTGCAAAGGGAATTACAAAATTGTCATCATTTGCCTCTGTGGTGTGTTCGTATGCCTAAAATGTCAGTGGAACCTGCAAAACACTATTAAAATTAATAAATGAGTTTAGTGAATTAACTAGATAGAAGATATATTTACTATTTAGCTTTTCTCAATTTTGGTACTACTAATAATATAATAGTATAATAGAAAGAATTTTGTTTTTTGTTTTGAGAGTCTTACTGAGTTACTCAGGTTGGGTTGGAACTTGAAGTTCTCCTGTCTCACCATTTTAGAGTTCAGATGTCATAAGTATGCACTATCATGCCCTGTTCAAATTTTTTTTAGTATTAGCTAGCTATAGAGAATAGTTTTCTTTTGGCAAATTCTATATGCATAAAGCATACTGTAGTCTTCTCTACTGCCCACTCTCCTGCAATTATCCTTGCCTGTGCCTCTCAAATATTTGTAACCTTGGCCAGTATTTTAATTTATCTCTAGGATAAAGTTAGATTACAAATTTTTTTAACATGTGTGTTAAAAATTGAAAAAAATAGATGGAACATTGTGTGGCATAAATTCAGCCTAAAATACAGTCTATAATTATTTCAGAAGAACAATAATTTTCATATTAATAATAAGGCAAAATACCATATTTTAAATTTATGACTATTAGGTCATAAAGTTGTAATACCAAATTTTAAAAATATAAAAATATTTAAGTTGATTTGGTTGGGTGTTAGAAGTGTCAATATGGTTTTTCTTCTTTGTATGATAATTTTGTTAGTTTTATAGTTTGAAAGGTGAAAATGTAAACTGTGAACTTTGTGAGTGAACCTTCTAGTAATAGCAGTTAAATTTTACAGAACAGTTTGGTTATTGACACTCCGAGAATTAGGAAGCAAACGAGGCCCTTTAGTGCCACCAAAGATGAATTAGCTGAATTATCTGAAGCTGAAAGTGAAGGAGATGAAAAACCTAAACTTCGAAGACCCTGTGACCGTTCCAGTGGTTATGGAAGAACCGAATGCTTTAGAGTAGAGAAAAACCTGCTAGTTTATGGGTAAAATATTCCTTTTAATATTTATTATAAATAGTACATATAAACTTAAAAATATTTATTGTTTCCAAGCATTTTATCTATAAGATTTCTTTTTTTAACATACTCAATGGTAGAATGATGATATATCCTTAAATATTTAAATAAATATATCACTAATGGGCTGGAGGAACGGTTCAGTGGTTAAAGCACTTGCCTAACAAGTGCTGCATCAAGCACTAAATACCTGAGTTCAGTTCCCCAGCACCACAAAAGCTGGGCATGGTGGCCCACGCCTGTAATCCCAGCACTCGGAAGGCTGAGACAGGAAAATTGCTATGAGTCCCAAGGCCAGCCTAGGCTCCTATAGTGAGTTCAGGACCAGCCTGGGCTACAGAGCAAGATCCTGTCTCAAAAATAAATAAATAAATGTATCATTAAAATCAAACTTCTCCTCAGTTTTGCATATTTATAGTTAGTCACACAAAGTAGATAATGTTATTATCTGTTATGTGAATATGTTAGAAATTACTGTGCTTCTTTTGTACATGGGGGAATATCATAGTAAATCCTATAAATCACAAAACTTTTAATTGTTCAGATGTTTTATCCATGAGTTATATTTTTCTCCTAGAATTTGGATTAACATGCAGTATAC
Source organism: Ctenodactylus gundi (assembly GCA_004027205.1). Taxonomy (NCBI): domain Eukaryota; kingdom Metazoa; phylum Chordata; class Mammalia; order Rodentia; family Ctenodactylidae; genus Ctenodactylus; species Ctenodactylus gundi. Next base: position 35,894 of record PVKB01004545.1, read on the forward strand.
CTTTTTAACCAGGTGGGGACGATGGCGGGAGATTCTCTCTCATGGACGTTTTAAGAGACAGCTAAATGAGCATGATGTAGAAATTATTTGCCGTGCTCTCTTAGCCTACTGCCTTATTCACTACCGAGGAGATGAGAAAATTAAAGGTTTTATATGGGATCTCATTACTCCAACTGAAGATGGGCAGACAAGAGAGCTACAAAATCATCTAGGTAAGAACTTTCTGTTGTTTATTTATTGATTTATTTAGTGCTGAGGATCAAACCTAGGACCTCATGCATGGTAGGAAAGTACTTTAGCACTGAACTAGAACCCAGTCCCTAAGAACATTCTTTTGTTTTGTTAATTTTTTGTTATGAAAGTAATGCTTAGCACATTCTCCTATAAGAGTATTACACATAATATTGATACATCTTAACCTTTACCCTCAATGCTCTGACCTCAGAAAATGCTGGTGTTACCCATTAGTTAGATTGGAGATGTTACGTTTATTGCCAGATATGTAACAATTTGCAAGTTGTTGACTTTACAGTGTGTCTTAAAGGTCTTACCACGGTTGTTCATGTAGACATACTTAATTTTTAAACTTGTGGGTGTTCCATTATATGGGTAATTTTGTAATTTGTATGGAATATCTTAATGATGGACTAAACTTAGGCTTTCAGTTTTAGACAGTAACAACAAATCACCCTGAAGAACTTCATACAGTTTTTCTTGTATTTGAGTAAATCTGTCACTAAAGTAAATATTTAAAATACAGAATTATTGAATATAGCAAATACGAATTTTTATGTAGTACCTTAAATGTGGTCTCTGAATCAATAATGTCATTTCCTGAATTCTCTTTAGAAATGGAGAATTTTAAGACTGCAAATTTAAGGAATCAGAATCTTCGTTTAGCAAGATTTTTAGCAACTAATATGCACATTACATGTATATATTTAAAAAATTCATTCATCTGTTAGTTTGCTAAGATGACTATATACAGTTTACAGTCATGTCTAAAGTATATGCAGGTGCTTTTTTGCCACAGTCCTGATAATAAAACATTTTTCTGAATAAATTGATTGTTTTATAGCATAAAATTATTGTATTTTCTCATTAAAAATTATTATCCCCAGAACTTTGTGTTACAGTTTTGTTCTAATTAATCAAGTGTTTATTGAATATCTACCATGTGTGCTTTTGCATGATATTGGGAAGATAAAAAGATAGTCATGATCCCTTAGCTCACAAACCATACATTTTAGCCAAGTATAATTCATATATACTGTAATTTTTTTAAAAACCTGTGGGGGCTGCAGGAAATGGCTCATTGGTTAAAGAGCTTGCTGTGCTAAGTACCCAAGTTCAATTCCCCAATACCACATAAGGCCTGGAATGGTGGCTCCATCCTGTAATCCCAGCACTTGGGAAGCTGAGACAGGAGGATTGCCTTGAGTCCAAAGCCAGCCTGGGCTCCATAGTGAGTTCAGGACGAGCTTTTGGTACAGAATAAGACCCTGTCTCATAAGAAAAAAAAAAAAAACCCTAAAAAGAAAACCGAAGGAGATATACTAATAATTGAGGCAGCATAGCAGAAAACACCTATTTTAGATGGAACAGTCAGTCTTAGCCTATCTTAATAGAAGACAGTTATAGTTAAATCAGTGAATGTGAAGAGCTGGCTTCTGGTTAAATGTGGAAGAGTTAGCTTTACTCTTCCTTGAAATTCCACTAATTTATAAAATAAGAGAGAAAATGTAAGGCATTAAACTTGATAAGCTCTATGGAGCGAAAGGTTGGATTTCTCCAGTAAGTAAATTGTGGAAGTGGAGGTACATGGCAGAGGATATATACAAAACTAGTGGTTCTGAACAGATGATTTTGAGCCCCAGCCCTATCGTCCAAGTAGTTTCTCTCAAATTTGGGCGTGTTAGTTATTAGCATTTAATGCCTAGGGATGAGGGCTGAATAGTTTCTAACAGTGAAGAATTATCCACCCCAAAATATGAATAGCTCCAGAAAAAGCTGTGATGTAACCTAAAAGAGATTTGACTCTTAAGCCACTTGAGGTTTGAGAACTAGTGAGAAGGCCCTGAGCTCATTCTCCAGTAGCACAGAAGACAGCAGGGGAGAGTTGAGATGAATAGATAGGAGTTAAAAAGGGATGCGGCTCAGTGGTAGATGTGCCTAGACACTCTATCACCAATTCCTTAAAAAATAAATTCCTAACCTGAAAGAGACAGAAAATATGCATTAAAATGAACTTGGAGAAATCATGGTTACAAAGGAGAAAACAAGTATTTTAAACTAATAGTAATTTCTATAAAGATATTTAAAATACTGTATTGTGACTTTGTAAAGGTACAGTGCTATAAAAATATTGAGAGCACAAACAAATCTGTAAATAAACAGGTATTAGTAGAACTGAAAAACTGAAAGATGGAATGATAAATCTGACAAAATTATGACAGGAAGATTAGAAATTAGAATATAAGTTTTACTAGGAATTTTAAGTTTGCACATTTTAAAACACGCACTGTTTAGTTTTCAAGCCATTAAAAGTGGAGAGGATTCAAATGCACAACTGTCATTTCATAAGAAGCATAAAAATGATAACAAAAGTGACAGAAGTAAATATATAAGCACACTGTGTATATCTTTTCCTATTAAAAGACAAAAATTGTCAGATGGGAGTTGGAGGAATAGGTCAACAGTTAAAGCATTTGCCTAGCAAGTTACAGGCCCTGAGCCTGATTCTCTAGCACTACATAAGCTGGGTATCATGACACGTGCCTATAATCCCAGCAGTAGGAAGGCTGAAGCAGGACACCTGCTGTGATTTCAAGGTGAGCCTGGGCAACATAGTGAGTTTCAGGACCAGCTTGGACTACAGAGCAAGACCCTGTCTTCAAAAAAATAAAAAGTCAGATGGGAAGTCACAAAATCAACTTCAAAGATACTATTAAACACAAAACGCGACACTTGAATATAGGGCTTTAGTAAAACTATTTTGATAATACTAGCATAACATAGTGGAATTTAAGATGTAAAGAATCAAGATAGAAATGGACACTACTCAATAATAAAATAAAGCAGTTCTTCGAAAAAAAAAAAAAAAAGTATTGGGCTGGAGGAATGGCTCAGCAAGCGTTGAGACAGCCACGAAGTACCTGAGTTTGATTCCCTAGCACCACACAAGCTGGGCATGGTGGCTCACGCCTGTAATCCCCAGTACTTTTGAGACTGAGACAGGAAAATGGTCGTGAGTCCAAAACCAGCATGGACTACAGAGCAAGACCCTATCTCCAAAAAAAAAATAAGTATAAGCTTATACACATCTAAAAAAAATATGGAATTTAAAAAAAAAAGAAAATGGCAGAATTGCGAGGAGAGATTGATAAATCCACATGATACTTCCAGTTTCTATTTTAATAGCATTTATACTTACTATCATATGGTGAAAAATGAGGTAAAAATTGGAAAGAATAGTCAAAACTACATTGTTAATAATTATAAAGAATTACAAACGAGACATCTCAAATATCATGGAAGATTGATACATACTAGGTGGTTTTGTCATAAGTGAATTATTGCTTACCAGTTAAAGTGAATGAATTAAAACCTATGAATTAGCATACTAAATATCAAGAGCAGTAAATTAGAGGATAATAATAAAATTTTAAATACTAGATATTTCCTTCCCTTTTTTTCCTCCTTTTTTTAAGATTGAGTCTCTAATATACTCTACACTGGTCCTGAACTCACTTTGTAGCCCAGGCTGGCCTCAAACTCACAGCAATTCTCCTGCCTTAGCCTTGTGAGTACAGAGATTACTAGCAAGCACCACCATACCCATCTTGTGTGGTACTGGGGAATTGAACTCAGGTCCTTGGGCTTAACAGGGCAAGTGCTGTAACCACTGTATTATTCCTCCCGCCTCTACATATTTCTTTAACATATATAATAGTATAAACCTAAATGGAATGAAAAGTAAATTCGGAGTAGTGGTGACTTCAGAAGGGAATGAGTCAGTTATATGGAGAGGGCTAGATAGTAGGGACTTTTCGTGATGTATTCGGTGCCTTTACTAGAAAAGAGAGCAAATATGAAACCTGTGATCATGACAAGTAGAAATATTTCTTCTAGTTTTGAAATATCTCCTAATAATCTCAAATAAAATGAATTTAGTTATCTTTAAAAAGATTACCCAATGGGTAAATCTAATGTTAGTAAAATTAATTTTGAAAAAAACAAGAGCCCAGACATAATTAGCTAGGGAAGCAAAAGTAAACAGAGAGATAGGTGTGACCTTTTGAATTTTACATTTGAGAAAAAATATTTTACAACTAAAAGGAAGTTTTAAAATACTCTAATTTGAAATATGGAGTTTTTATGTATTTGGACAAGATTATTTTAGTATGTATGAAACCATTATGTATTGACTTATAATTTGATAATGTTAAAAGGAATATTTTAAAGATCTCTGTATAATATACACCGACCTCAAAAAGTGTCCATAAATTTATTGTATTAATAAAAGTCTTTCAGACTACAGCTCATTGTACTGCTCTGCCCTAAAGAAGCATAAATTTAAATCATTTGTAGGAAAATGGATACACCTTATTCTTAGCAAAATGAATCAGACACAGAAGGTTAAATATTGCATGGTTTCTCTAACATGAGAAAACCAAGCTTAAAAAAAAAGTAAAAGAGAGATGGTAGAAAGTAACAAGATAGACTTTGTGGAGAAGGAATGGGAGTGAAGATGTGGGAAAGAGAAAGCAAATCAAAAATGATCAAGATGCAATATGTAAATATAAAAAGAGCTTAGAGAAACAAATTGCAACTCCTCATATAAATTATTTGTGATTTCACATGTACTTCTCATTTTAATAGGCCTCTCAGCTCCTGTACCCAGGGGTCGAAAAGGGAAAAAAGTAAAAACTCAAACAAGCTCATTTGATATACACAAAGCAGAATGGCTTCGAAAATATAATCCTGAGCAATTACTTCAAGATGAAGGATATAAAAAACATATTAAGCACCACTGTAATAAGTAAGTAGCAGGGTGTTTTTGACACAGTTCTTTAAAAGTTTACCTTTCTGGATTAATCAGCAGTTTTAAAGCACAGGCCACAAAGTCAAGAAACAAGCACAGTCTAAGACAACCTCTATACCAGGGTATCCTTCAGCGATCATAGTACCTTTTGTGTCACTATTTTCACCAAGAGATAAATAAAACTGTCCTCTAGAGGAATTTGCTAACATTTCTTACTGGGATATTAAATGATGATTCTGAAAATTTGTGGAGAAACCTTTTTATGTATTGGTAGTATTGCGGTTCAAATAACCAGACGTACTTATTTCGTTGTAAATATCTGTGTATAGCTGGGTGTGGTAGTGCACACCTATTAGCCCAGCACTTGAGAGGCTGAGGCAAGAGACTTGCCATGAGTTTGAAGACAGTGTGGGCTAGACAGTGCATTTAGGACTAGCCTTAACTACAGAGCAAGACCCTTTCTCAGTGAATGAATGAATGTATAGAAAGAATGTATAGAATGTATAGAAATTTCTTCTAATTTTTATCCTATAGAATTTTTTTTCTTTCTCATTAATGAATAATACATGTTTGTTTTGATGTATGTTCTCTTTGATTTTTTTAGAGTTTTGCTTCGTGTGAGGATGCTGTATTATCTAAAGCAAGAAGTCATTGGAAATGAATGCCAAAAAGTATTTGATGGAGTTGATGCAAGGTAAATTAAATAATGTTTATATTATTTAGTAACATAATGAGAAAAAAATGTCTGACGAGAAAATTGTATAGTAAGTGGCTCTTTAATTGAGTGAAATTTATAGAAAGAAAAACTCAATCTTAAGGAATTTACCCTTGCCAATTCTTGGCTTTCTTCTGTTTCTCTCATCTTTGTCTCTGTCACTAAAAGTCATAACATAACAACAGTAGTGATGGTAGTAATAATATTAAGAATAGTATGTAACCTAGATGCCACTAAAACAGACACAGCTGTAATAACTGATTTGTTCATGTTTTTCAGAAATACTTCTTTGTATTTGTTTTTAAATATTGGGACTCCAGCCCAGGACATTATACATTTTGGGGAAGCTTTCTACCCCTGAACTACATCCCCAGGCCCTGAAACATTTTTTGAGTACTCCTTAGCACCAGACACTATGAAACACTAGAGGTAAAAAGACAAAACACAGTTCTCATCCTCAAGCAGTTTATGGTGTCAATGATTAGGAAATAGACAAATAAGTATACTTTGATATATGTATAAAATACTAGGGAGGTAAGAATTTTCTGTTTCGAATATCATCTTGCCTCCTAACTATAAGTAGTTTTTCCCAACTTTCTCCTCCATTCTTTATAGCATCTGTTTTGAACCTGTCACCTTTGCATACCACTATTCAATTCCTTGTGCTCAGCAATTAGTATTCCTCCTGGTTTGCAGAGAAAAATGTAAGCAAGCCATCAAACAAATTCCCTCAGCTTCCTTCCACCAAACCTAAAACTTAACTTCCCAACAAGTCCACTTAAAATTCTAATTGAGGGCCGAAGGAATAGCACAGCAATTAGAGTGCTTGTCTAGCAAGCACAAGGCACTGGGTTTGATTTCCCATCACTACATAAGCTTGGTGTGGTGGTACATGCCTATAATCTCAACACTCAAATGAGTCTGAGGTAGGAGGATTACTTTGAGTTTGAGGCCAGCCTGGGCTACACACACACAAACAAAAAATTCTAATTGACATCTTTAACTTCTCTTAGCTTCCCAAATTCTGCTGTTTCCAATCCTTTCCTTTCTGTTCCTACATACAGACCATCAGGAAATATACCACCTAGTTACTCTGGTGTCATTCTTGAGTCCTTCCTTCCCTATATTCTACATTAGCTCAACAAAAAATACACCAAATTTTAACACTTTCCATTATCTCCTTTGCTAGGAACATTTCCCAGAGGCTTAAACTTTGGTGTGGCCTCCTAATTGAGTCTTTCTGCCTCATCTTTTGCCTCTCTAAACCTGTACCTTGAGCAGCAGCCAGAATAATTTTATCAAAGCAAATATCAAGCTATGGCACTGATCTTCAGGTCCTTTAGATGCTTCTCATCTCTCTTTGATTAAAATATAAATGTCCTGCAGATCTCTAAGGCCTGTGGGAACGCTGGACTCTTCCTTTACTCTATCCCTCATCCAGAATGCTGCAGCCAGAATGGTACTTGTTCCTCCAGCACGTCAGCTCATCCTATGCTGCTTTCCTGGTCTTTCCTACTTCTTACCCAGTCTTCCACAAAACTGCCCTTCCACATCATTCAAATCTCAAAGGAAGACTTTAGATGCCCTGAGTGCATCAGCTGAAGTAGCTTGTCAGCTACTTTACTGCCACGGATTTCCTATGCCTCATGAAACCTTTACTATTCAAAAACTAGGCTTACTGGTTTTTATATCATATTCTTTCTTTCATTGCAATTTAAGCTACTTGAAGGTAAGTGTGCATTATATCTTGTGGAAAATTGCATTCACAGCCCCTGGAGACTGGCATATATTAAATACTCTTTCAATATTTATTTACTAGTTGATTCCTTTATCTTGACCTGACTGGGCCTGATCCCCCTCTTGTGGTTATCCAGGTTAAGAGGTGTGTCTGTATTTGCCATCTTTTTCTTTCCTCTCATGCACTGTGTATCCTACAGTGCAGCAGCTTGTGCCTCCTAAGGCTACCACCCACTTCCAGATCTTCACTAATATTATTTTTTTTTCTTTTTGTGAGTCAAGGTCTTGCTCAGATCAGTCCACCTGCCTCAGCCTCCTAAGTGCTGGGATTACAGGCATACGCCACCACACTGAGCTTTATGTGGTGCTGCGGAATCAAACTCAGCCTTGCGCTTGCTAGGTGCACTCTAACCTCTGTGCCATTCCTCTAGCCATTTCACCAACATTCTTGCTGCTAAATTTGATGGATATACCTTAATGTTTAACCTTACTTTTCCTTTGCTGACCTCTTCTTTCTTTTTAAAATGTTTCTGTTACATCATCCCTGTACTCTTTCTTTTTAGCTTTCTGCTCACTACTTTGTAAGCTCCTTTCTGCTTAAATGCCAGCGTTTCAGAAAGTCAGCAGGCCCTCTTATCACACAGTTCTATGGGTACTTCTTTCCAAGGGCAAAGACATTTGTTTTAATTCATTATTGTCATCATTGGAACATAGTGGGTGATGTTTCATACACTGAATGAATGAGCCTGGAGAAATTAAAGGAGAACTTATGCAGGAGATGGCATATGAACTGAATCTTCAAAAACAGAAATCAACAGGCAGATATATATCCATTTTGTATCCTTTATGCTAAGGGTTGATAAATACCTAATGTTGATGTTGTGTTTAAATTTGGACTGTGAGTTACTAATTTACCAATTAACTTTCTGTCTTCACAAGTAGGAAAAATTTCACCCTTGGTTCATCACAATTTTACACATTTATTCTGCCATCTGATGTTATACAAAGGAGGCTTCCTAGCCTACTTTTTTTCTTTCCTTCTGAGATTTTTACCTTGTGTTCTTTATCTTTCAGTACTAATGCACTGTTTAATCCTGGTTGGGAACTCAATCAAAAGATAAATGTCTTCATTGACTGTATGTCTCTTCATCTCCTTTTTCAACTTTAGCCATATTGTAGGAACATCATTCTTCTTTTTTTCTACACAGAGCTGAAAAATATTTCAATTTTAACTCTTGTTTTAAAAGTAAAACTTGGTATAATGAAGGATTCACTTAAAGTACTGACACATTCCTTTTAGAATCTAGAGAAAAGTCTACCTTCATTTTCTCATTTTCCTTAGGTTAAAAACTGTTTCTCACAAAACATTTATGAAAAATAAAAAGTAGATTATTCTCCATGTTTAATATATCATTTGTTTATCAAACAAACTTCATAGTCTTAGCCAGGCATAATGGCACATACAGTAATTCCAGAATGGTGGGAGGCTAAGGTAGGAAAATTTCAAATTCAGTCCTAGCCTGGGTAATTTAGCAAGGCTCTGAAAATAAATGAAAAATAAATTTTAAAAATTGCTGGTGATATAGCTTAACCTAAGGATCCTAGGTCAAATCCCCAGTTCAGAAGAAAAAAAAAAATTCCAAAATGTGTAAGTCTTTACTGTTGATGGTTTTTTTTCAAATTTATTAGTGAAATGTTTTTTTTTTATTTCAAGTATATTAGTTGATTAATTTTTTAGTTAAATTTTATATGAAAACTTATTTTGTGATATCAGGGGCAACCAAAGTAACAAATGAACTTTTGTCATAGAGCTTAATTATAAGTAGGAAATTTCCATTTCTTAAAAATCTTTGTTGATTTCTTAAATTAATGATTAAAATGATTAATCTGTGAAACTAAAGTGACAAGACAGATGAAATTCTACTTATACAAATATACTTTGTTTTATATTTTATGATATCTGAATCTTTGAAAACTGATAATTTGTGAATATCAAATAAGGAAATTTTAAACTAGAGTATTTTATTTTCTGTTTATTCCATCTGATCTCTCTTCTGACTATTGAATATAAGAAAATGTAAATATGTATATAAATTAGTAATCCTTATTTGTCAGACAGTAGCTATATGCTAAACTAAAGGAGACAATGGCTTATGTCACTATAATGAAATGAACTTTTCAGTTTTTCTATTCATGACATATTTTTAGAGATGCTATATTTGTTACATGGAAAAAGATTTTGGGAAAAATAATATCAAGTATTGGATAAAGGGAAAAATAATTATATATGTATATGAAATAACCAATCCTGTATTTATTTCTTATTAAAGCAGCCAAATTACCAAAGCATTCTAGATTTACAATTTAGTTTTTAGTACTCTATTATAGTCATTCTAGCATAATATTATTTATATAATCATAAAAGTAGTATTTTTGAGTCATTTTATTAAATTATGAGCCAAAAACTTACCTTTCTTAAAGCAAAATTGATGTAGAAAAAATGTAACTTGTTTTGTAATATAATCAGTTTATTTTATTTACCCTATTAGAGCCTCAGTTTTCTCATACACAATATGAAACGTTTTGACCAGATTGTTTTCTCCCAATACCAGGGGTTGAATTCAGGGCCTTTGCGCTGAAACATATTTGCAGCCTGCCTTAATTGCTTGTTTGTGACAGAATCTCCCTAAATTTACACTCAGTTGCCTAGGCTGGTGTCAAACATGTGCCTTAACCTGCCTCAGCCTCTTAACCAGATTATTTTTGCCATAACGTTTGCTAATACAACATTCCACTAGAAACCTTTGTCTATAAGTAATTATTTGAGAGGATATGATTCCTTAAGACAATAGTGTATTAAAGCTTGTTGAAACCTGTTTCTTCTGTTGAACTTAACAATATTGAGTTTATGGTATCTTTGCTATAATTTTAATTGGTAATATGTATGAAAAATGATTTTTAAATGAAATAAAATTTTAATTTTTTTAATGCACAGAAAATTTTTCTTTAAAAGCTAGATAAGTTTTGCCTCCTTTTTGACTTTGTAATAGTTAATAATACCATATCATGATTTCTTTAAGTGACATTGATGTCTGGGTACCAGAACCAGACCATTCAGAAGTTCCTGCTGAGTGGTGGGACTTTGATGCTGATAAGTCACTCCTTATTGGGGTTTTTAAACATGGTAAGTAAGAAGTAAAGTAGGTGGGATCTGGTTTTATGTGTAATATACTTCAGCTAGTTCTCAGTTTATTAACTTCTTATACCTTTATTCCAGTAACACTTGGGTGTATGTGTGTGTGTATGTAAAAGTATATCATATTAAACGAAATCTTTTCAGTTACTACATTTCCTCGTGAGAGGGTAGCATATGGCATATGTGATTTGCCCCTCCTGGACTAAAGTCTCTCACAATTTCGTTTCTCAGACTTGTTGTGTGAAATATGCATATGTAAATCTGATCAGCTTATTCTACTTTTTAACAGATAAATTTTATCTAAAAGTTTAAGCTGGGCCCAGTGACATAGGCTTGTAATCATAGCACTCTGGGAGGCTGAGGCAGGAGGATTGCAAGTTCGAGCCCATCCTGGGCAACTTACCACTTAGCAAGACAATGTTTTAAATAATAAATGTGGGTTGGGGATATAGCTCAGTGTGGAGGCCCTGGGCTTGATCCCTAGTACAAAAACAAAGCTGAATAAATAAGTAAATAAATTTTTATAGATAGTTATTACCAGATCATACAATATTTGTGATTATTTTTACAAAAGTTACTTAATGTATATTATTATAATATATGGTTCCTTTAGGTCAGGAGTATCATCTACTCTAAATATGAGAAATGCTTACATGTGAACACCTTCTTTGTATCCTTTTTTACTTTTATAATTGATACTGCTTCTAGGTTATGAGAAATACAACACTATCCGAGCAGACCCAGCATTATGTTTTTTGGAACGAGTGGGGAAACCTGATGACAAAGCAGTTGCTGCTGAACAGAGAGCGAACGATTATATGGATGGGTATGTGCATCTCGAGTCGTGACTTCTCCGTGTGAGTCTGCTCTTCAGTGTCAGCATATTCTCAGTCAGTGAGGCTTATCTTTAAATGATACTAAAGTAAGAGAACTGGAGTTCACAAACTAAAAGAGGTAGTATATTTTAAAAAATAGTACTTGTGTGTACAGATAGGATCGAAGAACAGATTACATCAGTCGTAAGCTGGTTTTTTTTTTTTTAATGTATTTTTAATTTATTTCCAGTGCTGAGGTTTGGCTCAGGGTCTTGCATTGTATTTTCTACCATTTAGTTGTAACCCCTTGTCATACCAGTTTTTTTGATGAGTTCGTTGATTTTCTTACTCCAGCCATGTGTCATAAACCTAAAATTCTGGAGGGATGAGAGAAGAAAAGAAAGAAAAATATAACAGTTGAAGAAAATTGTAATATTCATTACACCCATTATCAGACCTTAAATAATCTTTCTTTGCTCACACAAAAAAAGAAAAGAAACAATTTGAGGTTAATAATAGCACATCTGAAATTGAACTTGGCATAAGAATAAAACTATCTTCCTTTTCATTTTCCTCTTAGTAGCCTTCATACTGAAGCTTAGGTTTCTCTGGCTAGCAAAGAGGTTTTACATTGACCATTGCAACAAACTAAAAATAAGGGGCTGGAGGAATGGCTCAGCGGTTAAAGCACGCAAGTGCTAAGTACCTGAGTTCAGTTCCCCAGCACCACATAATTTGGACGTGGTGGCACATGCCTATAATCCCAGCACTGGAGGCTGAGACAGGAGGATTGCCATGAGTCCCAAGGCCAGCCTGGGCTGCAGAGCGAGACCCTGTGTCAGAAAACAAAAACAAACCAAAAAAACTAAAAATAAGTTCTTCCAGTGAGATTTGTTTGACCTTTCAAGAGAAATCATTAATTCATTAATATAATTACAGCATTTTTAAATATTTTAACAGGGATATGGAAGATCCAGAATACAAACCTGCCCCAGCCATCTTTAAAGATGATATAGAGGTATGCTTTGGATCCTATTTTTACATCTTCCATTTTAGATCCTGCTTGGCTTCTTCTGTTTGCATATCTTTTGCACAGTTTTCTTTAATATATTTTTAGTAGACATAATTGTTTGGTTTCTTAGAAGATTAGCTAAGTAAGTGATTAACTTGAATTAACAAGCATTGAAAATAGTCAGCTGACAATTGCTTACTGTCCCCTTAGACTAGAGAACGGCTAGTTTGGACTTGTGGGTGGATTGGGCTTTGCCCACATATTACACCTCTTAGAGATGAGAAACCATATCCAGAGGAAAAATCTCTAAGCGGAATAAGGAGTAGATAATAAAAGGTACACGGTAACAGATTGAAACTAAACCTTCATTAAAGAGGTGTGAAACAGAAGATAGATTTTAGAGGAATTCTAAGCTGCTCCAGCATATTTACAAGTGTTCTATTAATAGAATGTCAAAAGGAAAAGGAAAATAGAAATAGCTTAGCAGTTAGAGTGCTTGCCTAACAAACTCAAGACCCTGGGTTCATTCTCCAGCACCACATAATCTGGGAATGGTGGCATGCCTGTAATCCCAGGACTCAGAAAGCTGATACACGAGGATTGCCATGGGATCAAAGTTAGTGTGGAATCCATAGTGAGTTCAGGACCAGCCTAAACTACAGTGAGACCCTGTCTCAAAAAAAAAAAAAATCTGTTGAAAGAGATCAGGAATTTTTGTAGTAGTTATAAGAGCAGGTGAAAGACCAGATAATGTTTCTGTAGTAGGCTATATTTTGTTGTCCTTGGTAGCTACGGGGAGGTGTGGATATAAGAACAGTAGGCAAGCGTTCTGCTCTGTATGGGTAATAAGAATTGCAATACTGTGTGAAGTTGGGATCTTAATGTCCAGTACCTTTTGGGGTTTTTTGTTTGTTTGTTTGTTTTTTGAAAGCCAGTACTTTTGACAATAGGCACAGGGAAACAACAAGAAAATTTATCTCAGCATGGGCTGTGTGTTTCCCCCGAGAATTTATTGCCATAGGGTTGCCTTCTCTTGAAATTGCAGTTTGATTATTTTACTTCTGCCTGGTCCCAGAATCCTCAAGGCAAAAAAGGTAAGGTAAAAAGAGGTCTCTGACTGGTAATACCCCTGAGGTACTTGGTAAAATAAAGGGGGTGGGGGGGACCTGGAAAAAATACTTCTTCAAATGAAATTTTCCATGAAGTGAAGTGAATATTAATTTTTAAAAAGATATGAGATAAAATTTACTATGAGTGAATGTTAATATATATGAAAGAATAAGGCCCCTGAAATTTCTGCTAATACATTTATTGAAGTAGAGAATAAATAAAATTTTAAGTGACTGAAAACATTATGAAGAAATAAAGGAAAGATAATATGATTTTAAAAGACTTGGAAAACTGGATCTATTGATACACACTTGTAATCCCAGGTTTTAGAAAGGCCGGGGCAAGAGGATTGCATGAGCCCAGACATTTTGTGGTCAACTTGAAGAACAAAGCAAGATCCAGTCTCAAAAATAAATAAATAACTTGGAAGATATTTTTAAAAATGTATTCCATTTCTTTAAAATGGCAAGTGCTGGCATTGACATTTAAAACTCAAATAGGTTAGCATTCCACTGTAGTTAATATGTCAAAGTATATTATATGAATGTATGAATCTGTCAGAATGAAACCTGTTAATCTATGTAAACCCATTTGAAAGGTGTGGGGGATGTTTAAAGTTCCTCCTGGACAAACTAGTTTAGATACAGCTGATAGAAGAAGTGATTTGGAGAATAAATCTAAAGAAATTACCCGAAGTACTGTGTGATAATGAAGAGCTTGGATCAATCAGGAAAAAGAAACTGCATAGTAACGTAACAGGGAAAATTTAAGGAATTATTAGTTATAAAAAGGGATTACGTAATGAAATTGGCTAATAAAAAGTAAAGAGAACTCTAAGGAATAAAGGATGGACAGATACAAGGAAGATCTGTCACTTCTATGGCTCAGATAGAATATCAAAGGATAGAGCTCCATCTCTACTAGAGCTGAGCTCTCCATCTGGTTGTGAGTACATGGCCATAGTTCGTTCATTGGATGGCTAAAATAAAGTTACTGTTCTGCCACAGCAGTACAACTTGCTAGAAATCCACCCTCTGGAACTGGCTGGAAATCCTCCTGTTAGGATTGTCAAGGACACTTTACCTGGGAGAGTGTCTTCCTGAGGGGACTCTACTACAAAACTACCAAATACAGAGGTTTTTGGGGAAAGCTGTGGCCAGTAGGCTTTAAAAGACACTGCTTTGATCCCTCGGTTCGTGAGTGATGATTCAGTGTTCATGCCATATAAGCACGTATGCCTCCCTTAAACCATGTTAGGACATTGGTACATTACCCTTCTGATCTGAGCTTGGAAAAAAAAATGAAAGAGTAAATAAAATACAGACATTTCTTGAATTCCAGAAGCCTGGGTACTGGGAAACCAGCCTGTGTTGTAGGAGGTGAGCCACGGTAGAGCTCACCAAATACAGGTGCAAGATCCTTTATCTCCTGTGGTGTTGCTCCAGGTCCTTCTGTGGACACATACTGGCAACCAGAGGAAGAAATATTTAAAGAGCTCAGAGAGGCAGTTAACAACTAGCACAATTGAATATGTAAAAAAAAAAAAAAATTAGAAAAAGGGAGGATAGCAATGCTAATGGCTGGCATATATCTACTAGGTGTTCAAGAAACAGGGATTAAAGAGAATGAGGAAGAAGCATTATTTTGAAGAGTTTGATTCTTCCTGAAAAGTTCACATTTGAGAAAGAAAATGAATCTTGGCAAAATATATAAAACTAAATCCAACCCAAGAAACATCCTGGTAAAACTCTAGAATATACCAAACAGAGAAAATACTAAAAGCCATTGGGGAAAAAAAAGATCTGCCTTTTAAAGAATTATGATGATTCTAACTTCAGGCTTTCTAAAACAATAGAAACTAGTAGTCATTGAAATTGCTCAAGCTCTGAATATTAAGGTAATGTGACAGTGCCTAATTGAAGATGCTGTGTTAGCAGTTAAAAATTTGATCTACTGGGCTGAAGGAAAAGCATGGAGGTTAGAGCACTTGCCTAGCAAGCTCAGGGCCCTGGATTCATTCCCCAACACCACGTAAATCAGATGTAGTGATGCACGCCTGTAATCCCAGCATTCGTGATGCTGAGGTAGGATTGGTCTGAGTTCAAGATCAGCCTTCCCTGCCGTCACCTGTCTCCCTGCCGTCACCCCCCACCCCCCGAAAAAAAAACCTACAACACAGGCACTTTAACACTGTTAAAGGCTGAAAAAGAAAAGATTTACAGATTTTCAAATATAAGAATGAATACATTATCTGAGAACTGGTATACACAGAAGTTTTGTTTTGTTTTGTTTTGTTTTGTTTTAAGAAAAAGGTTAGTAGTAAAGTCAAAGGCATACTCCCAAAAGTGTAGTGGAAGAAAAGTTGGCTTAAAAGTAATCATAGAAAATAAAATAATGTTAATAAATAGTGACTGCTCTAAAGTGTCAGAGGAAATAGAGAAAGAGAACTGAGAGCTAAGAGTTATGTTTGCTTTTGCTAAATTAATCATTTAAGACTCTAAGAAGTTTGATGGCTCTCTTTTCTTCTATTAATTATTTTGACCCAGTAACTCTATGACAAAATTTTTCTTTTTTTTTTTAAAGGATGATGCGTCCTCACCAGGAGATCTTGTTATAGCAGAAGGAGGTAAATTTATTTATTTAGTATTAATGTAAAAACATATTTCCATTAAGCTATTTGGTCAGTGAATAATTACTCTTCTCTAATTTAGTTTCTATGTGTATGAATTTTTATAGAAAAATTATGTGATCCTCAAAGGCTATCATCATTGGTTGGGAATTTAACATGACTTTGACTTGTTGCATTTCTTCTTGAAGTGGCTCACTGAGCCTTTATAGAGGCTTAACAAAGGCTTGACTGTATTGCTTCATTATTAAATTTGTACCTGAGATTTCATCATTGAAATATTAGTACAGTAATGCATTTGGTTTGCTGTTCTATAGTATGCTAAGAACCATTTCTATTATCCATTTTCTACATAGCTTCTCTGAGCAAGGTCTGCTTTCACTTCCTTCTGATATACAGAAAGCTTCACACTTACTGGAGTACACCTCCATCTGGCACACAGAAGAACCTCAATCTCCCAGAGTTTAACTTGAAAAGAGATTTGTTTAATATAAGTGATTGAAGCTTGATTATGATTTATGTAGTGTAAAATTACATCTTGAAAATAAGTTGTATGCTTTTTATTAGATAAAAAGGATTTAAAAACTGCAACGTTGTCGTAGTGAATTTTGAAATTTTTTGTTCTTATCAATGACTTTTTTGAGACATGGTCTTACTCTGTAGTCCGTGCTGGTTCTGAATGCATTGGGTAGCCCAGGCTGGCCTCAAACTCACAACAATCCTCCGACCTTAGCCTCTTGATTTCTGGGATTGCAGTTATGCGCCACTGCGCCGGACTTTCAGTGATTTTAAAATTTTTTTATTCTAATTAACTTGAGACAAATTTAATACAGAACACTTTGGATTTCAGTTTGGCTTTTAATTTTTTAGATTAAAGTATTAACTGTTTCTCAGCAACTGCAATGTACTGAACCTGGAAATCTGAGACTTGCTTCTGCTGTACAAGTGAAGTTCCATTTAAATAGATAACAGTGAGGCTTTACAATAGGATCTGCTGTGTCCTCCTTCAAGAAGCCTTTAAGGTTTATCGTAACTTTTTTCTAGATTTGTAGTTAAAAGAAAACCTTTTTAAAATGATGAAAAGGTTAATCTTTTTTATCATCAGATTGAAGAAAAAATTTTAAGTGGAAAAAATTTCTACATTAATGAGCTTCATACAGTATTTTTAAATTTTATATTATTGACATGAATTTCTTTGTAGATGGTCAACTGATGGAAGGTGATAAAGTTTATTGGCCTACTCAGTCAGCTTTAACCACACGTTTGAGACGTCTCATCACCGCATATCAGCGTACTAATAAAAACAGACAAACCCAGCAGATACAACCAGCCTTTTCAGTGCCTGCTAGTGTAATGCAGCCTCTTTATGAGGAAGCCACTTTAAATCCTAAAATGGCAGCCAAGATAGAAAGGCAACAGAGGTAAGACAAGAGTACTAAATTTTTTGCAATTGAATTATTTTTTTCCTGAATTATTCTTTTTATTAGCATAATCTGTGATATATAAGGATTACTTTAAACTTGGGAAATTGTGCATATTAGATTTTAAATATATGGTAATCTAAATATATTTGTTGATTCTGAAAGCTGTCAGGCATGATTATTATGATAGTTGGTCAGATCAGTCTGCAGATACATACATACTTGCACAAAAGTATGCAGTTATGATAAAACTAATAAAGATCACTTTATAAGTACTGGTTGTGCTTCATATTTAGTCACTTGTTGAGGCATTGAACTTTCTACAAAATGAAGGTGCAAAAACAGGCTCAAGAGTTAAAATTATTAGAAGAGTAGAAGTTTAATTTTTTGTTTGTTTGCTTGCTTGCTTGCTTGTTTGGTTTGAGGCAGGGTCTTACACTGTGGTTCTGGCTGGTTCTGAACTCAGTCTATAGCCCAGGCTGGGCCTATGCTTAGGGCAGTCCTCCTGCCTCAGCCTCCTGTGTGCAGGTTTGCACCACCACACCCAGTTTATATGGTGCTAGAGCATCAAAGCCAGGGCCTTAGGCTTGCTAAGCAAGTGCTTTAACCACTGTGCTATTTCTCCAGCCCCAGAAATTTAAATTATATGTGTAAATTTTACATTAAGATATTTATTAATATGAGAATGCATGGAAGACAAGTCCACCTCTGTTTTTATAAGGGGGTAAACTGTAGGAATACTGATGTCAAGGGGAAGAAATTGGAAGTCCTTGTTAAAAAAAGCAAACTAATCTGGTCCAGAAGCTTCAGTGCTCAGTTCAGATTCTAAGAAGGGATCATGCAAGGTAACAAAGGCAGATGCTGCAGATTTTTAAAGCCCCAGTCTCTTAGTTAAAAATGTCACGGATCCAGCTTGGACTTCATGGAAAGGGAAAAAGATTACAAATCCCAGTGGAAAGGGTGGCACAGAATTTGTGGCGATCTTTTATGAACTATATATATTTTCTCTCAGTCTGTTGGAGCTAAATCAATGTTTCTGAATATAGCAGTTTTATCATAACATTCAGTTGGTTGCTTTTGGTTTAGAATGGATATAAAATCTTAAGCCTCCCTTCAAAGTTTTTCCATATTGGTTTTAGTTGTCATTTGTGACTTGATCCACTACAGTCCCCTTAGCCAGAAAGACCTACTTAGCCTAAACTCACTACTGCAGTTTATGTTATTATTGCCAGAAATACCCTTTTTACTGCCCTTTCCCCATTCCTACTCCTACACTTTGCCAGTTCTTCAGAGCTCAGTCAATACATGGCCTATCTGTTTTTTTCCAATCAGTATGGCTCACAGCATTTCTTTTTCTCTTTTTTTTTTTTTGTACTCATCCAACATTTATCTGAACATATAGCGTATTAGTCACCGTAATGTAAGATACTGTATTGGCGTTTATGTTTTTCTATGTCTTGATCTAAGGTGTGATTTTTTTTTTTTTGAGAAAGAGAGAGAGTGCCTCACTCTGTAGTCCAAGCTAGTCATGAACTCACTGTGAAGCCCATGCTGCCCTTGAACTCCCAGCAGTCCTCTTTCCTTAGCCTCCCAGAACCACTCCCAGCTGATCTTTTTTGTGGTGCTGGGGATCAAACCAGGTCCTTGCACTTGCTAGGCAAGCACTCTAACCATGGAGTTGTGAATTCTATGAGGGTAGGCGCTGTGTCATATTTTCCTTTATCCTATGTAGACTTTCAGTTTAGCCCCTTTTTAAATAATTTCTTTTCCTATCCCCAGGCTTAAGTTTCATATGATTTGATTGCCTTCCCTGGCTATTTTTACATCACTATTTACATTAATCTTCTTAATGTATAACTATGACAAGCTGTGGGTCAATCCCCAGTTCAATCTCAGAAAAGAAAAGGAAGGAGGTGGGAAAGCTATTAACATTTTTAAGGGTCTTTCCCATGTGTTTTTTCCTCATAAACACAATAATAACTTACTGAGTTAGACAAGGGAAAGACTGTACAAATGAGGACAATAAAGTCTAGAAGATCTGTAATTAAATTACGATAATATTACCTCTCTTACTGTGCTTATTCTGCACTATTTTATAGCATTCCCCTCTAGTCTTAGCCTTGTTCCATCTTACTTTGCAAAATAGCACTTAGTGATGCCTTTCTGAATTGTGCATGTTGAAATTGATCCTTCATGCTGTCCTAAAAAACATTTTCTGTAATTTAGAAATACTACCTTATACTATAAAAGTGTTTGAAAATATCATGTCCTGAAGGCCAGGGTTATTATATATATTCTATATGCAAAAAATTGTTATTTCCATCTAAAAAGAACACTGTGCACTGAAAGAAGTAGCACTGGACATGTGCTGTTGAACCATCTTAAAATGCACATATGAGTCAGTAACCCTGGATTTAAGCTTATACGTACTATAAATGTTTAAAATTTGTATTATAGTCCTGTTTTCAGTATTAGTATTTTTTACTGATCCATTTGGTTTTTTTCTTTAATTCAAAATAGGTGGACAAGAAGAGAAGAAGCTGATTTTTATAGAGTTGTGTCTACATTTGGAGTAGTTTTTGACCCTGACAGAGGCCAGTTTGATTGGACCAAATTTAGAGCCATGGCTAGGCTACATAAGAAAACTGATGATAGTTTGGAGAAATATTTATATGCATTTATGTCTATGTGTCGAACAGTTTGTCGTCTTCCTTCCAAAGAAGGTATTTATAATTCTTTCTTTTGATTTGGTCAAAAAAGTAACTAAAATTCATATTTTTCTCTTTTTTGTGCATGAATTATGCTTCGACATAACTGTTTCTTAGCCTTTCTATTAAAATGAGATCTAAAGAAACTAAAGATTAATAGTGAGGTGGGTTTTGTTTTGTTTTGGTTTTGTTGGTTTTTTTTGTGGTTGTTGGTTGTTTGGGGGGAGGTTTTGAGTTCGTTTGTTTTTTTGTTTTTGTTTTTTTTTGTTTTTGTTTTTGTTTTTTTGAGACAGGGTCTCACTGTATAGCCCAGGCTGGTCCTGAACTCATGGTAATTCATCCAGCCCCAGCCTCCCAAGTGCTGGGATTATAGACGTGTGCCACCATGCCCAGCTTTTATTGTGGTGCTGGGGAATCAAACTCAGGGCCTTGTGCTTGCAAGACAAGCACTTTAACTGTTGTGCCATTCCTCCAGCCCCCTAAATAATGAGTTTTAAGAAAACAACTCACATTTGGTGATAGGCTTATATGATTAAGAGAAGGTAGAAAATAAGAGACAGCATTTGGTAAATAGAAGCAACCTACATTTCTAATCTATTTTATGGGAACTGGGTTAAAGTAATTACTTACCTGGTGAATTTTGCAAGGCACAAGGGCTCCTTAGAATTTTGGTGCATAAAATCTCTGTATAGGGCTGTGTTCATAAAAGACAACTAATAAGCTATGTTACTGTTCAGGTAAGGAACTGTTTTGGGATGAATTTTCTTTTCTTCAAAGCCCAGACAGTAGTTCATCCTATCAACCATTCCTCTCAGTAATGTTATGTTCTAAGCAGTTGTCTCAGTTTTTTTTTTTTATTTTTGTTTAATTTTGTTTGCTTTTGCAGTATTAGGAGTTAAACCTAGGGACTTCCTCTTACTAGGCATGCACTCTTCACTGAGCTACATTCCCAGCCCTCTATTCTTTATTGGATGTGATTTCTACCTGGGCATGGTGGCACACACTTGTAATTCTAGTACTTTGGGAGGGTGAAGCAGGAGAATTGTAAGTTTGAGCCCAGCCCAGGCAACTTACCAAGACCCTATCTCAAAATAAAAATAAATAAATAAAAATTTAAAAATCTGGGAATGAAGCTCCCTGTAAGGTCCTACATTCAATCCCTAATACCACACACACGAAGGAAAGGGAAGAAGGGAAGAAGGGAAGGAAAAAAGCAAAGAGATTGATGTCTAACTGCTAAAGCCAATGGCCTTCTATTCTCATTTCATACAGAAATATAAGTGGCTAATAAAAGGCCTTGAGTTTCACATGGATTTGTTTAAAATTCAGTTTACTAACCGATTTGTTGTCAGTGTGCTGATAGGAGATAATCACTTGATTGTCCAAACGCCAGCTAATTCAGGATTACGTTCAGGTCTGTTGGAAGATTAAGCATTTCCCAAACAGTACAGATAAAGTATTTTTTCCATTATTACTTATGGTTAAGAGGTATCCCTGATTACTTCTTTTCTCTTTTATTTTCTTTCTTTCAATGTCTTACTATACCATCCAGGCTAGGCAGTCCAGGCTGGCCTCAGACTCACAGCAAATCTCCTGCTGCTGAAATCCCAAGCGGGATTTCAGGTGTGTGCAACCATACCTGGCTAATTTTTATGTAGTGTTGAGGGATAGAACTTAGGGCCTTGAACATGCTAAGCAAGCACCCTAACCAACGAGCTATGCCTCTGGCCCTATTCATACCAACAATGATCTCTCACTTTTGATTTTAGTTTTTAAAGCAAAGTTAATAGTCTAATTATTAAATAATCATTAAAAAGCAAAAGTTTGTACTGTGGGTATAGCTCAGTGGTTAAAACTTGCCTAGCAAGGGCCCAGAGTTGGATTCCTCAACATCACAAGAACATATTTACGGTGGTGTACTTTTTTAATCCCAGCACTCAGGAAGCTGAAATAGGCTACATAGTGAGTTCAGGACCAGCCCGGACTATACAGCAAGACCCTGTCTCAAAAAAAAAAAAAAAAAAAAAAAAGGAAAAGATTTCTTTTTAGAAATGAGTGAGGTTTTACTCAGAGCAGAGTTTTCCTTACTTTTTCTGCTCCTAATATGTCTCAGTAGGTTTTTTATAGCACTTAAAGCCAAAATAAATACTTAACAGTTCTGTTTAATGAATAATTAACTTTAAGCTACTCAGTAAGTGTTTATGTCCTAAAGTAGTAATGTTTGAAAACATGACAAATACTCAAAAAACCCCAGAACATTTATTTCTTTCTTAAATAAACACAGTTACTTACTTACTGGTGAGATGTGTGTATCTGCTGGCACTCTGTAGATTCTCAAGTCTTTGTTCTTATCTGGATACTTTCACCCTTGTTTCCTGTTCTACGTTGGTATTTGCACAGTTCTTTTTTTTTAAATTATTTTTGGTTTGAGTTACTTTTTTAGATTTAAGAAAAGTTGTCAAAAACTGTACATACAAGGATTTTCCATATATTTCCTACCCTGCCTGTGCTAATACTAAAATCTTACCTGACTAATTATAATTGTCAGAACCAGAAATTAATTTAGCATAGTGCCATTAACTAAATAATCATCCCTCTATATATGAAGGAATCATTCTATGACCCCAAGAGTTAAAATTTTGAGGATGCTCAAGTTCTTATATAAATTGGGTATAATGTTTGTGTAGAGTTCCTATGCATGTCTCCTGTAAACTTTAACTCAGATGTAGATTACTTCATAATACCTGCTACAATGTAAGTGCTATCTAAATAGTTATTCTGTATTGTTAATGGAATAATGACAAGCGGAAAAATCCATATATATTCAATCCAAACACAGAGTTTTCCCCAAATATTTTCAGTCCAATGTTCATTGAATCTATGGATTGGTATGGAAGGCTGACTATATCTGTTTGATTGGCACCAGTTTTTTCACTGGTACACACTTTTGTCTATGAACCTACATTGTGTTTGTGGTTTTCTCCCTAACCTCCTGTTGTCTATAAAAGGTTCCTACTTGTTCTTCATTTTAAATATTATTCATACCTTTAATAAATATAATAATTTTGCCATATATCCTTCAGTTTTAGTGTCTTGCATTTTGGATGATTAGATTCATATTATGCATTTTTGTTGAGATTATACAAATGATAAAGAGTCTTTTCTAAAATGTAATACAGTAGAGTATGTGGTATTCATCTTTTATTACAGATAATTGATTTGAATCACTTAACCAAGATATGTAATGCATTTTTTCATTGCATCTTTCCCCTATAGTTCCATATCTTCTGGAGTTTCATAAATCTTGCTCCTCCTCAAACTTTCATGCTATGATTTTAGCACACATCTGATACTAAATCTTGTCTGCAGTAGGTTTTGTGTGTGTGTGTGTGTGTGTGTGTGTGTGTGTGTGTAATTCTGCTTCAAGGAAAAACTTTCTTCATCTGTTTAATCAGTGGTTTATTATGTTTATATGTACTTATATATTTATTCTATAAAATTACAATCCATTATAAAGATTACATTAGATAGGTTACAATCCATTACTATCATTTTTTAAATATATTTTATTCAAGTTGTTCCTCATTGGCCATTAGGAGCTCCTCAGATTGGTCTGTGCATTATTTTAACAAGCCCTTAGTTTTTTGCTTGCTTGCTAATTGCTAGTAACTTTTGTTTACAAAACTAAGACCTTATCAGAAGGAATCCAATATGATCTAGTGTCAAAACTAAACAATTCTCCTCAAATGTTTGCAGTATTTGGTAGATTTGCTGCTTTTTTCCTCAGGATATAAGAAATACATGCCTCTGTGAATTCATTGCAGCACCCTGAGTTTTCTTATACAGATTGATACATACCACTTTACATTTATTTATTGGATATTATTTAATAGTTGTAATTTGTGTTTACATTTATTTATGGGGTATCATTTAATAGTTCTATTTGCACAAGTGTTTTTCCCTTTAACACAGGTATTAGAGCTGGGAATATAGCTTAGAGGCAGAGGAGTTGCCTAGTAATGTGTGAGGCCCTGTGTTCAATCCCTAGCACCACGGACATACATGCAGAACAGGTGTGAGTAAAGACACAGCTCATAATGACTCAAGAATTTCTTAAAATGTATTTCTAGTTATATTCATGTAGTTCTTTTTTTAGTACATGTTTGTGGTATATAATAATTACATTTATTTTGGGGAATTAGGATATTAGGACATTTATCATATCTTGATCATTTTTTATCCTTTTCTATCTTCCTTTCTTCCCTCTTCTCTATTTTCCCTTTTCCATCTCCAAAATCGCTCCCTCCCCGGCTTCCTTTGTCTCTCCTCTCTTTTACTCTTTAAATTGTGCATATTTTGGATTTTTCATGAAAGAGGAACCATGCTATATAAACTGTGTCTGATTTATTCAATTAAAATAATAGTCTCAGGATTAATCCATTTTTAACATATTTCTAAAAATATTTTATGTTGTACTGATTTCAGAAGATTGGTGTTTTATGATTCTTAATTTCCTCATTAAAAATATTAAATTCTGGAAATTGTACAGTTATATCAAACAGAGCTGTGCATTAGAGGTTGCATTGTTTGTTCTAAATCTCTAATAAAGTACTTTTGATGTTAATATTTTTGTCTTGTTTCAATGTAGAATTGGTGGATCCAAATATTTTTATCCAACCAATCACAGAAGAACGCGCTTCTAGGACTTTGTATCGCATTGAACTTCTCAGAAAAGTACGAGAACAGGCCCTTCGACATCCACAGTTATTTGAACGCTTGAAGCTTTGCCATCCAAATCCAGATTTACCAGTGTGGTGGGAATGTGGCCCTCATGATAGGGATTTGCTCATTGGCGCTGCTAAACATGGAGTGAGCCGAACAGACTATCACATTCTTCGTGATCCTGAACTTTCATTTATGGCAGCTCAAAGGAACTATAGTCAAAGTAAGATGGCTCATTCAAGGACTTCTACCCCACTTTTACAGCAATACCAAGTAGCCCTTTCTGCTTCTCCTCTTACCTCTCTACCTAGACTCCTAGATGCTAAAGGTATTATTCTAGAGGACATGAAAATTAAAAGTGAAAGTCTTAAAGAAGAGCCTCAGTCTTCTGAAGAAGAATCTATGTCTTCTCTGGAAACCAGGACACTAATAAAGTCTGAGCCTGTAAGTCCAAAGAATGGTGTTTTATCACAGGCTACTGGAGACCAGAAGTCTGGTGGAAAAGGTGAAACAGACAGACGCATGGTTGCAGCCAGAACAAAACCCCTAACTCCAAACCCAGCTTCTAAGAAACAGAGAGTCCACAAAAGAGGATCAGAATCTAGTTCTGATTCAGAGTCTGATTCTGAAAGATCATCCTGTTCTTCCAGATCATCATCTTCCTCGTCTTCCTCCTCCTCTTGTTCACACTCTCGATCAGGCTCTAGTTCTTCCTCATCTTCATCTTGTTCTTCAACATCTTCCTCCTCTTCCTCCTCCTCCTCCTCCTCATCATCCTCTTCATCTTCATCAGAAGAAAGTGACAGTGAAGAAGAGGAAGTCCAAAAGCGAGGTATATACATAAAGTAATTTTACTACATTTAAGAAAAATTTTCAAGTGAAAATGAAGAAAGAACTTGATTCAGATAAATTAACATGGTTAATATGTTAGCATAACGCTTACACATTCAGATTTCTTAGGGAATCATTATTGAAAAGGAAACTAGAATTATTTGGTGCATATTCCCAATTCACTATTTAAGGCACTGCAAAGCAGATTAGTCAGAGGAATTAGAAACTTTACAAAATTGTTTTAATTCTTTGTGATTACCTTACATTTAGTAGTATATTTTTCCTGGAACGAACAAGGTGATTAGTGAACAAATAAGAGGTCATGTCATATAACAGTCACCACTAGCTTTAGACTAAAATGCCAGAATATGACAGGCTAGTTGACACCTGCCTACCCAGAAGGATGTAGTATAAAAATTAAAGCTTGTCAACAGAAGAGTGTTAAATGATCCTCTCCTGCAAGTATCTGTGCAGCAGTCCCACAGCTTGAGGTACAAAGAAACAAATTGATATCAGGCATGTGCAGGACCAACAAAAGAGCCCATACCTCCCAGGAGCTGGAATCTCTTGTGACAATTCTGTAGGCATAACTTTATAGGGCTTCCACAAAGACATGCCCAATTCTAAGAGTCACTTCATTTAAAACATAACATCCCCATCAGCTATTTATATTGATTTCAGTCCAGATGAAGTCTCCTAGGCAGGAGCCATTCTAAAAATAAGGGTTATATTTCTGTAATCTAGGTGAATTTTTTCCTTTATATTTTAACCATTTTTTCTACTGTTTGTTTTTGCTATTTCATTTTCAGATATTTCTGAACAATTATAACATTTCTGTGTATATATAAAATTATTTAATGCAGTTTTTTAAAAATGCTTACAATTGTTCTTAGCAGAAGGTACCCCTCATGTGAAAGCCTATGATGAAGAAAGTGTTGCATCACTGAGCACTACCCAGGATGAGACCCAGGATAGTTTTCAAATAAATAATGGGACACCAGAGTCAGCTTATCTCTTACAAGGTGGATATATGCTGGCAGCCTCATATTGGCCAAAGGTAAAAGAAGAATATATTGTTTAGATGTGTCACTTTTTAGTATTACTCTATATTACTTTAATGGTTAATATTACATGTGAAAAAACAAGTTAGTTTATAAAGTAGGATGATATTCTGGTATTAGCATTTAAATTATCCATTAAATTCTATCTAAATGTGTGTATCTCAGTGTAACTAAATCAGAAATAATGGGTCCTTAATATTCAATATTTGAGTGTATTGTTTTGAAATTGCTCCTTTTTATCTGAGTCTCCTTGAAAAAAATTTTTGTATACAGTTGTGATCTACAGAAAAGTCATTAAGCGCATGTAGATTCAGTGATAAGAAGCAGTTAAGATTGTATTCATACATTTATTCCACTATGTGACTTGACTGCTACAGAAATACTTTTAGAAATGAGTTTGAAAAATGAGGAATGGAAGATTCTCTATTATATACTTTTAATTGATTTTTTTAAAAAAGGGTCTCCTTTATTATAAAAAAGAACAAAAAGTATCTACAAGATAGAATATTTTAACTTTACCAAAGAAACTTCTTACTTGAATAACTTTTTAAAATAGAAATTATTAATTATTATAATTATTAATTTCTTAGAAATTATAATGTGTATGTGAGAACATATATGCATATGACATACACTTATGCTGTACCAGGTTTAAATCATCGGGGTTCTTGGGATGATATCCAAAGGTCTGTTCTAATTACTTTGTGTTATCATGTCTTTGTAGGATCGGGTGATGATTAACCGGTTGGACAGTATTTGTCAAACAGTTCTGAAAGGAAAGTGGCCTTCAACCAGAAGAAGTTATGATGCTAACACAGTGGCTTCTTTCTATACTACAAAACTACTGGACAGCCCTGGAGCAGCTACTGAACATAGCGAGTCCAGTGTTCCCACTCCCCCAGGTGCTGGTGTCAAAGAAGAACATGATCAGTCAACACAGATGTCAAAGGTGAAGAAGCATGTACGAGAAAAGGAGTTTACAGTGAAAATCAAAGACGTATGTGTATTTTTATTGCCCTAGGGCCTGATTGCGATTGCGGTGTGCAGCATGCTTTTCCTGCAGATGGCTGCCTGCTCTTACTCTTCCTTCCTTCACATACTTGTCTCCTGGTATTTGGATTGTTTCCTTTTCTTTTCTTTCTTTTCTTTTCTTTCTTTTTTTTTTTTTGATATCCTATCCAGGTTTTTAAGCTTGAATAGTCTACTAGAGGGAGCGTCATGAAATGTGTTTCTTTCTTCATACTTCTGAAAATAGTTCTTCTGCTGATCAAGATGCTTTCTTAAACAGTGTAATAGTTGTTTTGTTTTTTATATAATATTTAAATGATATGATGGTGCACTTTTCTCTTTTAAACAGCGTGCCCTGACCTGTAATGTTTATTTTAGTATAATTTTTAAGCCAGGTGCCATGGTACCCCCCCTGTAATCCCAGCTAGTTGAGGCAAAGGGGGGCAGGAAGATCACAAGTCCAAGGCCACCATGGGTAACATAGTAAGACCCTGCCTCAAAAAAAATAATCTTTGAAATTTAGTGTATCATTTAGTATCTAAAATGTGGGTAATGTCCTCCAAAATGTCATTTGAATAATGTACTTAAAGATATATGTCTAAAGCTGAAAATACTAAACTGTACTGGTTCCATGAAAACTGTTTTGCTCAGAAAAATATATATGGTACATGAATTATGTTTCATTTAAGATAGAAAATTTGGCAGATACAGTGGCACATACCTGTAATCCCAGCTATTCAGGAAACTGAGGCAAGAAGATCACAAGTTGAAGGCCAGCCTGGGCATGACGCTGTCTTAAGTAAAAATAGCTAGAGGTATATATAATTCAGTGGAAAGTCCTGAGTTCAATCCCCAGTGTTTCCAAAAAGAAAGAAAAAACCCTGAAATTTAATTTAGTATTGTAGCACATGCTAGTAATCCAAGCTACTTAGGAGGCTTAGACAGGAGGATCACAAGTTCAGGGTCAACCTAGACAACCTAGCTAGACCCTGTCTCAAAGTAAAATTTTAAAAATGATTGGGGATGTAGCTCAGTGGTAGAATACTTAACCTAGTATGCTCAAGGCCATGGACTCAGTCCTTGGTACTGCCAAAAAAAGAGAGAGAGAGAGAAAGGAAGAAAAAAAAGGAAGGATTGATTTAGTACTTATTATTAGAAGCTACATAGGGGCTGGGGAAATAGCTTAGCAGTTAAAGCTCTTGCCTAGCAAGCTCAAGGCCCTGAGTTCATCCCCCAGAACCACATAAGCTGGGCATGATGGTGCATGCCTGCAGTCCCAGCAATGAGGAGGTTGAGGTAGGAGGATTGCTGTGAGTTCAAGGCCAGCCTGGACTGCACAGTTGAGGACCATCCTGGACTACAGTGTGAGACCTTGTCTCAAAAAAGAAAAAAGTAGCTGCCTGAAGAATTTATTCACTCAGTTGACTTATGGACAAGATGAGAACCTTACTGATGTTTCAGCAGTTTTGCCTCACTGTTTCTAAATAGTATGTGTCTTAATATCCTGCCATTAAGAGTTTTGTTAACACTTTCACTCTTCATAATGGTACTATTTCAATAGGAAGGTGGTTTGAAGTTGACATTTCAGAAGCAAGGCCTTGCTCAGAAGAGACCATTTGACAGTGAAGATAGTGCTTTGGGGCAGCAGCAGTACCTCACTAGACTTCGAGAGCTTCAAAGTGCATCAGAAACAGGCCTTGTCAATTTTCCAAAGTCCATGTCAATATCAGGTAAATATATCAGTAATAATTGTCTTATTGAGAAATACTCCATTTCCAAATCCACTTATACACTCTTATAATAAAAATTCATTTTTACTCTAATATTGGGACCTCTTTTAAGCCTTACAAAATAACCACTATAATTTTAATCTTAAAATGTTTATTGGAACTTTGAATGTGATATTTTAAATCATAAAGGGCAGATTAGATTTAGGGACTTGAATATTTATACATTAATTTGTCAAGTAGCTTTATATATAAAAATTTAAACAGCATTTCAATATGGAAGTATATTGTGAATTTATAAACAAATACTTCAGTCACATTACTGGTCATGGGAAGTGAACATGGGAAATTGTAGTCCATACAGCTATTGGATACAGGAATTATTTATCAGTAGTACCCAAAAGCTAACCTTTTATGTGTATGGAATTCTTATAAGAACAAAGTTAACTGTTTTTAAACAGTTTTTTTTTATTGGTAGGCAGCTTTAATTGTACTTTTTATTCAGAAAATTTTAAAATTTCTTTTTATTTGGAATTGAATTTTGTCTGCTATATTCTTAGGAATGAAATTCCATCTTTAAAAACAATGCAGTCTTTTTTGTCTGCATGATAAATCATCATATGTCCTTCATTCAGTTTTTATTTTATATAGATATAGATAGACACATGAATTCCAAATACTATAGTATATTAAAGACATGGGGTTTAGGGATCAGTGCCCATCCGTCCCCACCCCATTTTTCAGATGTTTATCCCTTCCCTGTGAGTCTTTTTTCCCTCTTTTCACTCTGTCACCTGTGTTGGGTCTTTTTATGCCATTATTTTTGTGGATTTTATAAGAGAAATAACTGTCTATATTTAGTTTTTTGGTTTTGTCCATTTCATTGAGTATTACTGACTCAATGTGGCCCTATTTTTTATAGATGTTTCATATCTGTCTTTCTTTATGGCTGCACAGTATTCCATTGAATATAGTACTATATCTTCTTTAACCATTCCTCTGTTAATGGGCAGATAGGTTGTTTTCAGAATTTGGCTATTGCGAATTGCACTGCTGTAAAAACATGGATATGCATATGTCTTTTTGGTGTGTTGACTTTATTTCTTTTAGGAATATGTCCAGTAAGACGGAAGCTGAATCAAGTAGGATTTTTATTCTCAGTTTTCTTAGAAATCTCCAGACTGCTTTCCATAATGGTTGAACCAAATTGCATTCTCACAAGCATTGGAGAAAAGTTCCTTTTATTCTGTATCCTCACCAACATTTGTTTAAGTTCTTAGTGTAGACCGTTCTCACTGGGGTGAGGTGAAACCTCAGTGGGTTTTTTCCATTTATTTTTTTCCACATTTTATTAATATGTATAAGTGCAAAATACAAGGTTTACATTGGTTTTGGGCATTTTGTGCACATACATATCTAGTCAAGGTAACAATACCTTCCCCGCTTTCCTATCGATCCACCCCCTACCCACTCCCACAATCCACCCCCTGCCTCCCGTTCCCTTTATTTTTCACTTTAAGTTCTGTGAGATAATTGTGATCTGGGATCTGGGTCTCTCATATCAGAGAAACCATTAGATATTTTACCTTCTGCTTCTGACTCACTTCACTAAGCATGATGGTCTCAAGTTTCCTCCATTTGCTTACAAAAGCCTCCAAGCTATCAGACTTTATAGATGTATAGTATTCCATTGTGTATAAATACCATAGTTTGTGTATCCATTGGTCTGTTGATGGGTATTTTGCTGTCTTCCATATTTTAGCTGTTGTTAGTTGTGCTGCGATGAACATGGGTGTACATGTATCTCAGTTACGTGTTGTTTTTAATTCTTTTGGGAATATTCCCAGGAGAGGTATCACTGGATCAAAGGGGCTATTTATTTCCAATCTTTTGAGAAACCTCCCCACTGCTTTCTGTAGCAGTTGTACCAATTTACATTCCCACCAGCAGTTCAGGAGGGTTCCTTTCTCCCCACAGCCTCTCCAGCACTGATTGCTATTTGAGTTGTTGAGATAGGCTATTCTCTGTGGAGTGAGGTGGTATCTTAGCGATATTTTGATTTGCGTTTCTCTTATGGCTAGGGATGTTGAACATCTTTTCACGTATCTATTGGCCATTTGAACTTCTTCCTGAGTGCTTTGCCTCTTCATTTCTTTTGCCCATTTTTCAATAGGATCCTTGATTTTGGGGGGCTTACTTTTCTTCAGTTCCCTGTATATTCTGGTTATGAACCGCCTAGCTGAGGTATTTGTGGTGAATATTTTTTCCCAATCTGTTGGTTCTCTTTTTACAGTGTTGATAACTTCCTTGCTGTGCAGAAATTTTTAAATTTGACATGATCCCATTTGTTGTTAATAATGGGGACAGTTTCTTTCGCTTTTGGTTTCTTATTAAGAAAGTCTTTGCCTACACCTATGTCTTTTAGGTATTTGCCTAATTTGTCTTCTAGAAGGTTCAGTGTTTCACTTTTAATGTCTAGGTCTTTGATCCACTTTGATTTGATTTTGGCACGTGGTGACAGGTGTGTGACTAGATTCATTCTTTTGCATGTGGATGTCCAGTTTTCCCAGCACCATTTGTTGAATAGTCAGTGTTGTTTTTATTTGCATTTCTATAATGGCCAGTGATGGGGAACACTTTTTCATGTGTTTGTTGGCCATTTGTACTTCTTCTGAGAAGCATTTTTTCATTTTAGCTGCCCACTTCTTGATGGTATCATTTATTTTAGGGGGTTTTATTTTTATGAGTTCATTGTATATTCTAGATATTACGTCTTTGACGTATTGCTGATGAAGGTCTCTCACTCTGTGGGATGTCTATTTACTTTGTTGATTCTTTTGTCATGCGAAAGCTTTTTAGTTTAACGTGGTCTCATTTGTTGATTCTTGTTGAGATTTCTTGAGCAGCCGGTGTTCTATTGAGAAACTCTTTTCCTATCCCTATGTCTTCTGTGGTTTTACCTATTTTTTTTTCCAGTAAATTTTGTGTTTCTGTTTTGATGTCCAGCTCTTTGGTCCATTTTGATCTGATTTTAGTGTGTGGCGACAGATAGGGGTCTAATTTCATTCTCCTACATGTGGTAATCTAGGTTTCCCCACACCATTTGTTAGAAGTTGCTGTATTTTCTCCAGTGGATTATTTTGACCCCTTTATCAAAGATTGGGTGACTGAAGGTATTTGAGTTTGTTTCAGTGCCCTGAACTATTCCACTGGTCCTCCTGTCTGTTGTTGTACCAGTACCATATAGATTTTTGAACTATACCATGGAAGAAATGGATCTGACAGACATTATGGAGTTTTTACTCCAACAGCAGAATACACATTCTTCTCAGGATCCCACAGAACATTCTTCAAAGTAGACGACATTCTAGGCCACATGACAGACCTAAATAGATACAAGAAAATTGATATATCCCTGTACTCTGTCAGATCATAATGGAATAAAACTAAGTCATCTACAACACAAACAAAAGACACCATGCAAACAACTTGTGAACGACTGAACTTCTACATAAACATTGGGTTACAGAAGAAATCAAGGAAGAAATAAAAAAAGTTCATAAAGACAAATGACAATGGTAGTACATCATAACACAACCTCTGAGACACAATGAAGGCAGCGTTAAGAGGGAAATTTATTTCCATAAATGCACACATAAAAAGATCTGAGCTAGCCCAAGTAGATCATCTTAACTATGCAACTCAGAGCCCTAGAAAAACAAGAACAGGATAAAACAAGAGCTACCAGAAGGAAAAAATAAAATAAGAGCAGAAATTAGTGAAATAGAAACAAAGAAAGGAATACAAAGAGTAAGTGAAACAAAAAGCTGGGTTTTTTGAAAAGATAAAATTGATAAACCCCTTGCTAAACTCACAAAAAAAAGAGAAAATCTACGTCAATACAATGTGAAATGAAAAAGCGGAAGTTACAACAGATAACATGGAAATCAAAGGATTATAAGAGGCAGTTTTGTAAATCATCATATTTTAAATGTAATTGTCATCTCTCCCTTTGAAACTATCAATATTCTAAAATTCTGGCAGTTTAAGTCAACAAATATTAATTGTATATGAAATTGGTACCATGTGTTGTGTGCTGTATAGGCACTGAGTCATACATTAGATGTTGTTTTCATCCTGTCTTAGCCATCCTTAAAATGTCACGAGTTGGTATGCTCAAGATCAACTAAGTGTCAGTGTGTTGAACACTGCATGCTCATCCCCAAAAACACTGGTTTCTAATTAAAGTAAAAGAATTGGTTGAATTTCCTTTATACTTTCTCTTATTCATAAAGCTGAAAATTCTATTTTGTCATTGTACTGAGTCTGGTTACCACACAATACTTGGAAATATTTCAAATCTCCTGCTGTACATATGCGTAGTATGTAGAATTCATACTATTGAGAAAATAAGGCTTTACTGTAAGAGTTACCATTGAGCACTCTTGCTGCTGTTGTCACTTTTTAATGGTAAATTTTTCAGCTTTATCAGCTTCAATTTGGTGTCATGTGAATTCACTAACAACTGTAATTTTATAATTTTTAGACTTTCAGACAAATGCGGATCATAGTCCAAATATGAAGCAGCCATACTTCTGTTACATATAAATCCCCAAATTATGCTTTACACTAATAATAGTTTTATTAGTAAAGAGCCCCTTTTTTGCTAGAAAGTGGTAACAGTGGGGGAAATTGTATTCTTTTGCCAACCTAATTGAGGCTCAATAATACCACTGCTCTTACTGGTAATATCACTATACCAAGAAATTGATACTTCTGTCATCTGAATATTTTATTGCTACTGCAAATGAAGATTGTACAGTCTTTACTTATAAGTAGTTCTCTGGTAAATAATGCTGTTCTTAACAGTATTGATGGTGATTATAACACCAGTTTTGCATCTATAAAATTTTTTAAAGTCTCAAAACACTATAAAGTGTTATTTGCTAAGTATTATATCTCACCCATCTTAATAACGTAAATGTAAAACCTGGATCTGTCTTATGTGACTTTTTGAATATCTGATAACACTTTGAGCCTTTTCTTCTTTGCGAAATGATGGGTAGGAGAAAAGAGGTTATATTATTGAACAGATTAAACAAAATAACACATGTAAATTGGCTAGTAAAGAACTTGGCATATAATTAGATACTAAAGAGATGTTAAAATTAGGTACTTAAAATGTACACTGCCACAGTGGTGTGTGCCAGTAATCCCAACACTGGGTGGGGCTAGTGCAGAAGGATGGTAAGTCACAGTGCAGCCTGGGAAGTTTAACAACTTAGTGAGGCCCTGTCTCAAAATAACAGTTGGAGGTGTAGCTTAGCACAAGGCCCTGGTGCAGTCGCCAGTACCATCATCACCACCACCACCAAAAACAAACAAAAGCACCCAGAGTTTCTAAAATTAGATGCTTAGTGAATAATTTTAATTAAATTTTTCATTTTTCTTCATTCTTCAAAGGCTATGCTTTTTTTATCCTTCTGTGATTCTCTGATATTTATCTCAAAGTTCCAAATAAAGATGCCAAGTGTAATTTAAGTAATGAAAGAAAGTTTAAGAAAAGCATCAATTATAACAAGATAATAGAACTAAAGATTAGGTAATGTGTTTTTGGGAAATGTAGTTGATAGGAAGTGGGGAAGGAGGCAGGACATAACCAGAGATTTGTTGCCGGGAATATTCTGTCATTTTATGATAAGACTGATCTAGCTAGTATATAAATTCTTACTAGAGGAAGATGTGTACAGGATTAAAGCCAGCTTATGTAATATGAATCAAAGGTTTGTAAAGCATCAAACATTGAGCTCTGAGACAGGATTGAGAGTTGGGGTGGCATGTTGAAATAGTGCTTATGCAAGGCGATTCATTTATGTGAGTATTAGAATAGAAAGCCATAAGCAATTCTAATGAAACAGAATGGTACTTTTAAAAGTGGCACTTCAGGAAAGTTATAATTGCAGGTAAAGTTTGCTTTAGAGAAAGTGTTTTCAACTTGTCATACTTGCAATATTATGTTAATCTGATTATAATGAATTTTACTGTATAAGTGAAATCATTTGTATCCCATTTTGGTACTTCCATATATACAAAAATGATGTTTTAGACATTGGAATTAGTCATACATAACAGAACGAACTAAGGTGTCTTTTTGAAACTGAGATAGATGGAAGGTGCTTGCCTTCTATAAGATTACGCATCCAGCCAAAAAGATACCACACTATTCATAATACACCGGACTTCCTCCGACACTTTTAATTAATGATTGTGTTATGGCCGGACCAACCTGCTTCTCAGGGTGAGAATACAGAGAACGACCCTGAGCCAAGATAGCAGAGGGCTGATACAGTGTTTGGGAAGGGGAGGTTACAGGGAAGGAGGTATAGGTACAACAGCATCACACAAAAACCAATCACAATTACATAGCATCCATAGTAACAGTATTAACCACTTAAAATCTATAGGGTGTACATTTGGCGGGACTCAAAGAAACTAAGTTTCTTTGAAGATAACCAATTATGAAGTGCCCATGTGGGGCTGAACTGTCTGTCAGCCGATCTGTGTCTAGTCTCTGGAAGGTGACTTACAGATGGATGGGAGTGGATATTGTGCTACCCATTAATGTACCTTAGCCCCAGCGAGGCACGAGGAGTGGGATACAGAAATGAGAAATAAGACTGGTGGTTGTATGAATTACAGATCATCACAGCACCCAAAGTTCAAAAGAGTGCCAGGAATGCCCTAGGGTTACTCCCTGGATTAACTCAGTACTCTGCCTGCTGTCACAGCAGTCCTCTTCAATTCTTTACAGCAAACCCACAGCACACAGTTTAGCCTATCTGAAAAGGCTCTTAAAAATAGCACTTAAAAGAATAGCACAAAATGGAGTCACTTAAGTATAGACCAAAACTTTAACACAATTGAAAATGCACTTCTCACTGTGGTAAACTTGTAATTTATTAAACAAACTTACCAACCTTGATATAGTCTCTTAATAAAAATGATTAAAGATTATATACTCTTTAAGGATAACATAGTATCTTACTTATCTTTGCACCACCATACTCACGGGTACATAGCAACTTTATAAGTGTTTATTTGGGGAAAAAAATGCCTGCAACTGTTTCATTTATAACTCTTACAGACATAACTGTTCAGTTTAATTTGGCAACCAAAACTTTGTTGATGGTCTTAAAGAAAATAAGCATATTAGAGCAGAAATAGTGGGAAATTGAGGAATAAGTTGGCCTTTTTTTTAAAAAGAAAGAAAGAAAAGGAGCACAAATAGTGACCAGTCTTTCAAAAGGGGTTATGGAAAGATCAGAAGGTGTTTTTTTGTTTTTTGTTTGTTTGTTTGTTTGTTTGTCTTAAGTTAGACCATAATTTCAAGTCGAGAAGAAGATTGTAAAAGAAAACAGAGATAAATGATTAAAAATGTATATATGCTTGTCTTAGTCACTTTCTGGTTGCTGGGACATAATACATGACATCCACATCTTCAGGAAAAAAAGGTTTATTTTAGTTTACAATTTAGAGGTTTCAGTCCATGTATGATAGCTGGCAATAGTGGAAAGCCTGGCAAAGGGCAGCTGCTTTTTCAATTAAGGCCCAAAGGAGAGCTAGGGGCTGGGAGGAACTGGGGTTAGGCCACACCCTCACTGATCTCCCTTTGTAGAAGGTCTTACCTTATTTATTTATTTATTTATTTATTTATTTATTTATTTATTTATTTTTGAGACAGGGTCTCACTCTGCAGTCCAGGCTAGTCCTGAACTAACTGTGGAGCCCCAGGCTCAGGCTGGCCTCAAACTCACGACAATCCTCCTGCCTCAGTCTTCTGAGTGCTAGGATTACTGGTGTACACCACAACACCCAGCTTTATATAGTGATGGGGAGTTAACTCAGGGCCTTGTGCCTGCTAGGCAAGTGCTTTAACTCTTGAGCTATTCCTCCAGCCCCAGAAGTTCTCACCACTTAAAAGCATTCAAAATCCACAGACTGAGGGAGCAATGCACTCAGTATCCCTTCCCAGATAATGGGTGCTTTTTCCCCTCTATCCTTTCTTTCTGAATAAAGACCTGTTGCTCAAAAAAAGCAAAGATTGATCCACTTTATCTAATTAACCCCACAATTCAGTCACCTTCCAGATACATGAGGCTTTTGGAGGACATTCCAGATCTAAACTATAACACTGCTTTTAGAAATCGTAGGAGTTTATGGACTCACAAGAATGAGGAAAGATTTGTCTTCGACAAGAAAAGAGAAAAGAAGAGAAGGTGCACGAAAATGGGATGTGAGAGTTCAGGAAAGACAGATCAAAAGTTTAAAGAAGTCAGACCTGGGTGTGATGGGCCACACCTGTAATCCCAGCATTCTGAGAAGATGAGGCAAGAGAATCATCAATTGGAGCCTGGCCTGGGCAACTTGGTGAGACCCTGTCTCAAAATAAAAAGTAAAAGCCAGGCATCATGGCAAAGGCCTGTAACCCTGGCACCCTGGGATGCTGAGGCAGGGGATCACATATTTGAGACTCACCGAGGCAACTTAGCAAGATACTGTCTCAAATAATAAAGAGGCTGTTGAGTGTGAAGGCTCTGGGTTCAGTCCCCAGTGTAAAGAAACATATATATGTGCATATACACCCAAGCATATATAATTTCTTAAATATAAAAGGGCAGGAAAAAAGTCGAAAGAGGTAAGGTGGTGATACACACCACCATCCCAGTACTCAGGGTGAGATAAGACGATGACAAATTTGAGATCAATCTAGATCCTGTCTCAGAATACAAGGAAAAGGTCTTTTTACTTAAAAAAAAAAAGTTAGAGGCTGAGACTATAAATATCCAAATATTCATTTATTTGGTTTTTTTGAGGGAAGATCTCGCTCTAGTTCAGGCTAGTCCTGAACTAACTATATAGCCCAGTCTGGCCTCAAGCTCATGAAAATCCTCCTACCTCAGCCTCCTGATTGCTGGGATTGCAGGTGTGCACCACCACACCCAGCTTGAGTGGTGCTGGGCAATTGAATCCAGGACCTTGAGTTTGGCAGGCAAACTTTCTAACCACTGAACTATGCCCCCAACCCCTCCAGTTTTGGTTTTTTTTTTTTTTCCATGCCCATTCTGCCTTACCTTCAGATGTTCAAATTAAGAAGCAGAGATGATATTTCTAGTCTAATAATTAACCTGATTTATGATATACAAAACAACAGGCAACATTTCCATTATGTACTTAGAAAAGGAATTTTCATTTAAGAACGTTTTATCATAACTTTACATTTTTAATTTGGTTAGGTCCTACCATTCAGTCTTCTCTTGGTGCCAATGGAGTCATATTAGACAACCAGCCTATAGTCAAGAAAAGGCGAGGAAGGAGGAAGAATGTAGAAGGTGTTGATATTCTGTTTTTTAACAGAAGTAAACCACCTAATCATGTAAGTAAAATAATAAAAGCTACTGTCTTTGAGTCTAAGATTCAATCTTAGTAAATATGATATTTTGTGTTTTTAAGACTAATAAGGAAGCTAGAAGTGTACTATATGCTTTTAAGTTATATCTCAGTAGAATCTCACATGACAAGATTCATAAAATTTTAAGTTTACAAGACTTAGCAAAATTTAATACACCACTTACTGTTTTTTTTTTTCTTCAGAGAAAGAATTACTTTGTTGAACCAAAATTACAGTGATAAAGTATGGAAATAATCTTGTTGTTGCTCTTCTACAGGTTACTTTAGGCCTAACCACCTCACAGATTTCTACAGGGATAAATCCAGCACTGTCCTATAGCCAACCTCAAGGAATTCCTGACACAGAAAGTCCAGTTCCAGTTATTAATCTTAAAGATGGGACAAGGCTTGCAGGAGATGATGCCCCAAAGAGAAAGGATTTGGAAAAATGGCTTAAAGAGCACCCAGGTTATGTGGAAGATCTAGGACCTTTTATTCCGGTAGGTGATACCTTTAAAATCTTGGTGTGTTTCATTTCTGTGATTCTTCAGACCTGTTATGAAAAGATGTAAGGTCCCATCCTGTTTTACCTAAGATTTAGAAAAATCAGCAGAAAAGAATTACCGTATTTCCCCTGGTACAATACCAATTTCTATTTTCCATTCTTCATTCATCAAGTTTGTTTGTTTTTAGTTTTGTTTTTCAGTACTGAGATCCAATTCAGGGCCTTCATTGAGCTGTAGCCCCATACTTTTTTTTTCCTCTTCTAGTTTATTTGTTTTTTGTTTTTGTGTTTGTTTGTTTGTTTGTTTGTTTGTTTGTTTGAGACAGGGTCTAGTTCTCTAGTTCTGTCCTCTGCTCCTGTTCTCATTGTGTAGCCCAGACGGGCATTGAATTCATGGCAATCCTCCTGCCTCAGCCTCCCAAGTGCTGAGATTATAGGCATACACCACTGCACCCATCTTATGTGGTGCTGGGGAATTGAATCCAGGGCCTTGAGCTTTTGAGGCAAGCATTTAACCACTGAGCTATTCCTCCAGCACTCCCATACCAGTTTTTTAGTTTAGTTTAGCTTTGGAGTTTTTTTGAGTTGTGGTCTTGGTAAGTTGCTAAGTTGCTCATGCTGGGTTCAAACTTACGATCATCCTGCCTCAGGCACCCAGAATGCTGGCGTTACAGATTTATAGCTAAGGACCTGGCTTCAACAAGTATTTAATAATAAAGTTTACTTTGAGCTACCTATGATGATGCATGCCTGGAATCCCAGCAGATAAGAGGATTATGAGTTTGAGGAGAGCTTGAGCTACATAGCAAGATCTTGTCTTTAAAAATCAAAATAAAACACAAAAAACTTCTAATATGAATAACTGAAGACTATGAAAGCATAAAACTTCTAACCTTTCCTCTCAAGAAGTATTATTTTAAAATAATAATGATCTAGTAAATACTTACTGAAAATTAACTGTCTGCCTGCCACTATTCTTAATACTAACATTCATTATTTCATTTAATAATCTCAAAAATTTTATTAGGATGGCATTGTTGTACCTATTTTATAAAGAAATTGAAACATCAAAGTTTTAGTAGTTCAAGGCCACATAACAAATTACTTCATAAGTCTAAAATCCAAACTACTAGTCTGTAAAAATAGAGCTTCTTTTTCTCCAAATGTACAATTTTATGTTAATCAAAAATGAGAACCAAGCCAGGTATTTGGATCTCTCTTGTAATAGCAGATACTTAGGAGGTTATGGCAAAACTATCACAAGTTTAAGGCCAGCCTGGACATCTTAGCAAGACCCTGTCTCAAAATATAAAGGTGTAGTTTTGTATTAGAGTACTTTTCTAGCAAGGCCCAAGGTTCCATCCCCTGAGGAAGATACATATTGTATAAGCAATACAAAATAAACAGTATAAATTTTGCATAATGAGAATCATTTCATTTAATTTGGAGTTTTTTGGTGTGGGGCGTTGAACCCAGGACCTTCACATTAAACTGTATATTCAGCCCTTTTTTAAAAAAATCATGGCAGGGTTCTCTAGATTACCCAGACCAGGCTTGAACTTGGGATTCTCTTGCCCCAGCCTCCCAGAGTGCCGGAATTACAGGCCTGTTCCTCATAGCCTGTATAAAACTAATTTATGTTTTTATTATCCTCCAAATACGAACTTACAGACACATGTCCTTCTCACTTAGAAACCAGTTATTTTTCAGTACTTTATATCAGGCACGAATGTACCATGTACCAAATTCTGTTGTC
Source organism: Ctenodactylus gundi (assembly GCA_004027205.1). Classification (NCBI taxonomy): domain Eukaryota; kingdom Metazoa; phylum Chordata; class Mammalia; order Rodentia; family Ctenodactylidae; genus Ctenodactylus; species Ctenodactylus gundi. The sequence continues at coordinate 77,335 of PVKB01004545.1, forward strand.
AGTATCCTGTAACATTTCAAGGTGTTTTGTAAGGTAAAATCGTAAAGGCATATTCCCGGTACCACAAAGTTAACTGGTCTGTTCTGTCTGCCTTTATGATCAGATTCAGAGAAATACCACCAATGAGGCTGTTTGCTACCCCGCAGGGTTTCTTATGGACTATATCTTACTCACCTCTATGTCCCCAGGACCAAGCCATTGATTCTTTACGTATGGCATAGTGTCTGCTTTTCTATAAATATTTGTTAAATCTATGATTTTAAAAAAAATGATAGTTGATTAAAAGGTGTATGTAAAGGTAAAGTGATTGTTATTTTGTTGACAGAAAAAAAGAACTGCCTTTTTTCATGAAAAGAAATCAGACAAACTCCAGTCTCTAGAGTTAAAATGGTCTTCCTATCTCTATCTCTATCTATATTTATATCCATATCTCCTCTTGTCAGAGATGACTTGGGATTTGGGATCCAACAGCATAAAGCCTGCGTCTGGCCTTTTGGATGAGCTTCATGTCCCTAGCCATTCAGAGGTTACCACAAATTTTCAAGCTTTTAATTCATTTTTAATTCGATACTAGTAATAATTTTATAATTATGAGCAAAGGGTTTTCTCTAACTAAAATGGGTATTCATAGTGTGAATACTGTGATTATAATAGCATTGAGAATCATTATTTTAACCCTATAATTTATAAAAAGCCAGAAAATAATGTTTCATCAGTAAATTTTTATTGAGTGACTGCTATAGATAAATTACAATTTTCATGATTGAAGATACAATAGTGAGCAATATAAAGTTCTCTCCTCATGGCACTCATTGCTTTCTTTTATCCCTCCACAAAAGTTTTTATTAACTTTATCAAGTTTTTTCATTAATGATTTTCATTACAAATAACTCAATTATATGCTTTATGTCACTTTATTATTAAGACTTAAAGGGGCTAGAGGAATGGCACAGCAGTTAAAGCACTTGCCTAGCAAACATGAAAATGAGACACTGTGCACCGCCATTCCTGGCTTATGTGATACTAGGGAATCAAACTCGAGTACTTAGCACTTGACTTAGCACTTGCAAAGCAAGTGCTTTAACTACTGAGCCATTTCTCCAGCCCTAAAAACATTCTAAAAGGTAGCACTTGTTCCATTAAAGAATACAAGATACAATTTTTGTTTTTCCAAGGATGTTTTGTATTTTTGGTTTCAACTATTGTGGTATTCTCTATAGCTAAATAGTTATAATATGATATGGAATATGCTATAATAGACTATCAGACCACAAGTATAGGTATAAGAGCAGTGAACTTCCTCAGGACAATATCTGGGGAAAGAAAGAAGACAGAGTTGATGTTTAGTGGATCTAGGAAGACTAAGTAGGTGTTGGGCTAGAGGAATGGCATAGCAGCTTAACCGCCTGCCTTGCAAGTGCAAGGCCCTGAGGTTGGTTCTCTAGCACCACAAAAAGCTGGGTATGGTGGCATTCACCTGTTACTCGGGAGGCTGAGGCAGGAGAATTGCCATGAGTCCAAGGCCAGCCTGGGCTACAAAGCTAGACCCTGTCTCCAAAAAAAAAGGGGGGGAGGAGTAAATAGACGGAGGATATGTAAGGCATAAAACTGTCCTCAGAACATATGGAAGAGCCACGGGGGAACAGAAAAGAATAAAAAGGGAAGCTGAATTGGCCCAGGCTATAGAGAGACTGCTGTATCAGGCTAAGGAGTTTAATCATTAGTTTCTTGGGACGTTATCATTGGTTATAAATATCTACAAGCACCAAGACCTGCTTTGTTAATAGGTGGAACTGCAGCATGTTTTGATGGAGAGAATATTCATTTTTATGGCAAGAAATGAGGTTTTACAATTATTGTATTTATTCATTTTGTAGTGATATTGTCAAGTATTCTACCACTGAGTTATACCCTCAGTCCTGAATATGTCTCATGTTTTGACTTGTTTTGTCTTGTTTTGTTTTTTACACATTCTGTAGTCCAGGCTGGTCCTGAACTCATTATATAGCCCAAACTGGCCTCAAACTCATAGCAACCATCCTGCCTCAGTCTCTTGAGTGCTGAGATTAGAGGTGCACAACCACCATTCTGACCTTTTTGTGGTGCCGGGGGCTTGAACCTAGGCCCTTGGGCTTCTTTAGCACTGGAATCACTGAGCTATGCCCCCAGGCCCTTGAATATGAGTTCTTAATCTGTGTCTTCCATTTACTAACTGACCTTAAGGAGGATAACTTCTCCAAGCCTTAAGGAGGATAACTTCTTCAAGCCTTAAATCTTTTTAAATTAAGAATAATACCTGTTGATATGGTGAGAATTGTATGAGATGAGAAAAAGTAATGTGATGAATAAAAATGAATTTTGCCAGCACAGATTATAAATTGTCACAGCACAAGAAGGGTCTGGTAAATTTCTTCTGAAATTTATCAGGAGAAACTCAGCAGACCAAAGAGAACTACAAGTTAGAGGAACCACCCCAGCTTTACTGATACCCTTCTATATGACTCTGCTGGCATATCTTTGAGGGCACTTCTGAAGGAAAGAACTAGCAAAGTCTTGTTTCAGTAAAGGGCCCTGCTTTCTTACAGAATCCCAGTAGTTATCACTGTCATGGCCTTGAATAAATCTTTAATGTATAATAGGAAAGACACAGTACTTTCAATTAAAGTATTTTTAGTGTCAATAACTAAAGGATAGATTCTTCTACATGATACAAGATCACATAGTTTTACAGAATTAAAGTGTTAATGTTTCTTTTGTCTGTATACCTTAGAGAATGCAACTTCATGAAGGAAGGCCCAAACAAAAAAGGCATCGTTGCAGAAACCCCAATAAACTAGATGTTAACAGTCTGACTGGAGAAGAACGTGTTCAGCTGATCAACAGGAGAAATGCCAGAAAGGTATTGATAAATTTGTTTTTACCCTTTTCAGTATTACAGAGATCTCTGTCTGTCACAAACCTAGATAATAAAAAAAGAATAATTATGGGGACTGTTTCATTATGCACATTTTCTAACAGATCTCAAAATGAGTTGAACCTAGTAGATTTGTAGAAAAATACATGGATGATAATTTCATGTTGTCTAATTTCAAATCGTGTGTTACTGACTATGGGCTTTTTAATAGTTTTTGGTAGCGTAGTACTAGAGATCAAAACAAAGGCCTTCACACTGAGCTACATCCAAAGCCCATTTTCTATTTTGAGACAGAGCCTCACCAAGTCACTGCATTGCCCTAGCCGGGCTCATACTTGTGATCCTCCCTCCTCACCTTCCCAGAGTGTTAGTATTACAGGCCTTCACCAACTGGCCCAGCTCAGCTATGCTATTAAATCAAATAAGTCACTGAACATATCTTGCCCGCGCAATGCCACTCTATATTGTGCTCTACATGAAGGCACAACATCTAAGGCAGTGGTTAGCTCTGGGGGAGAATTCTGCCCTTCCAGACATGTGATGATGTCTGGAGACACTTCTGGTAGCCACAGCTCCACAAAGGAGGGTAGGTGCTGTACGGAATGCTAGATGAGTATATAGGTATAAGTAATGTTACTGACCATATCAAGTTGTATCTGTGTCCTGTGAAGATAAAATATGTATTCATGGGCTAGGAATGTAGCTTAGGGGTAGAGCTATGTGATAGTTACTAGGTTGCATCATCAGAACAGCAGAAATTTAAAAAGATGACAGTTGTATTCATCCGATGAGGTATGGAAAGAGGAATTATTCAAGAAATCCTTTAGGCTCCAAAGGGACATTAAATTGGTAGGTTCAAATCATTTATTCAAATATAATCTTAAATTTCAAAACGTTTCTCAATGTCATACCAATTATTATATGTACTATTCTTATTTTCCATATTTCCTTATGATTGATTATATCACTTTTCACATACAAAGAATGTGTATAACTTTACACTTTTGACAGTTTTGGGGGTTTCCGAGACAAGGTCTCACTGTGTATTGCACGCTGGCATTGAACTCCTCTTTCTCAGCGTCCCAAATGAAGTACTGAACTTTGAGATCTAGGTTTGAATCCTAATAGCAATATCACTAGCTGGTGCTACACAAATAATATAACTTCTCTGAGATTCATTTTCATCATTTGGAAAATAGTAATAACACTATCTTTAAAAGATGTTGAAAAAACTAAATTAAAACAATACATTTAAAATCCTTAGCCTGATAGTTGGCATGTAATAGCAATATTTATTATGTGCCAGACATTATTCTGTGGCACTTGAATGGTCCCACTTTATCTTCATAAAACCCTGTGAAGGAAGGACTGTTACCCCATTTTATAGATAGGAAATTGAGGTCCAAGAGATTTGCTTAAGTTTACATAGCTGGTACGTCTGACTTCGAAGGATATAAACTTTGACTGGGCTGTATTGCCCATCTATCAGAGTAAGTGTGCAGTAATATAGTTCATTCTAGTTATTCTATAAAACAATGAAACTTACATTGCCACATTTATATAACACATCTATAGCCCATAGAGATCCTGGTCCTTTTTGCTATAATCATAAATGTTGAAGGTGTTTCAAAAAATCACTTTTTTTTGAGACAGGGTCTCACTCTGTAGCCCATGCTGTTCCTGAACTCACTATGAAGCACAGGCTAGCCTTGGACTCATGGCAGTTCTCCTGCCTCAGCCTCCCAAGTGCTGGGATTACCCCCACACCCAGTTTGTATGGTGCTAGGGAATCCAACTCAGGTACTGGGCGCTTGACTTAGTGCTTGCTAGGCAAGTGCTTTAACCCTGAGCCATTCCTCCAGCCCCCGCAAAATAACTATTTTAAAGAGACTCTGCATAGCACAGAATAGAAGGCATAGTCCATATTTAATAATGTGTTGAGTATCTTGTAATGACCTGTTTTTCGTTTGCAGGTTGGAGGTGCATTTGCTCCCCCTTTGAAAGACTTATGTAGATTCCTCAAAGAAAATTCAGAATATGGAGTAGCTCCTGAATGGGGAGATGTTGTTAAGCAGTCTGTGAGTATTTCACAAATACTAACTCATGTTTTAAATGTTCATTAAATGTTCATTTGAGAACATCTTAAATGTTCATTTGAGAATTAATAAAGTATTCTATGAACATGTAATAATTTTTTTAGCTCACAGTTTGTTTTTCAGCCTGTGGTGTAAATTTCTTAGGTGTTCATTGAGTTAGAACAACACAACCATTACATACCAGTATGTAATGGTTGTTTCTACATTACTGTTTGAATAATGCCACAAATAATCAAATATGTGGAAAAATATAAGAACATTCCTCATGGTATCACATTAAAAAATAGGAATATGTAAGTGATCTGTTCATATATTGGAAAGCTGCAACTACTTTAAAAATTATACCCCACAAGAACATCTAGTGACAACAGAGAACACACTCATGATATATTAAATGAGCTAATGGTCAAAATCATGGAGTAGTAAGACCTACCATATGGCAAATGATGAATAAATAAGAGCTATTGTTTCTGCAGAGGTCTAAGTAAAAGGGCAGGCCACTAGCTAAGTTCAGTATGACATCTTTTGTTTTTGTTTTTAAGAAAAGGAGGTGGGGAAAATTGTGTAGCTAAGTGCAATAGGGAAAAATAGAAAATTCTGAAATGTTAGCAGTGGCTTTCTCTGAATGATGAGATTTTTTTTCTTTGTATTTACTGTTGCAATGACTTCTGTAAAAATGTTGACTAATTCAAAACAAAATAAAAAGTAACCCTAAGAGAGTCTGTCTTTAAATCACTACCTGGAGTTGCATTACCACAGATTGTACCACTAGGCGCATGTAGCTATTGAGTACTTGAAATCTGGCTGGTCTTTTTTGAGATTTGTTAAGTTTAAAATACATCCCGGTTCTGGATTTTGAAGACATAGCTTTAAAAAATACATAAATTAATTAGTAATTTTTTAGTAACTTAATAAGACTGCCTCACAGAAATGGGCTGGGCATATTAATTAAATATAATGGTCCTGGGTTCCATCTTCCGAAATAAATAAATAAATAAATATGAAATACAGCTTAGCCCACACAATACAGAAGCAGGCTAAAAAAGGTCTTCTATACTGTCCTATGGTAGGTTGATATGTACTGAAGCCATAATGTTTGTTTATGTTGTGTTAAATAGACTTGCTAAAATTAATGCCGCGGATTTCTACTTTACCTTTTTGATGTGGCTACTAGAAAATTTAGAAGCACATTTGTGGTTCATATTTCTCATAGACAGTGCTAGTCCTGAGGTTCTAAACTAAAATCATGGGAAAATTACATTAAAGCAGCATAGATAGTCTGTTGTTCTAGATTTGATGGTTCTGTTCAGAACCAGTCCATCTTTGCTCTTTGTCAATATCTTTTTGATCTTGGCTCCACCTCCCTTATTCCTAAAGTGACAGTCAAAAAATTGACTTGAAACACCTCATGTTGAAACATAACCTTACATATGCTTCTTCCTCCTTCCTTTTTCTTCCAGATTTTAAGCGGCTGCTTCCTTTATATTCTCAAATTAAGTGGTGATGGCAGGCCCAGGGGCTGATAGTAGTGGCACAGGCATGGAATCTGGGGAACAGGGACTGAAGTAGAGGTGAAGGCAGAGGCACGAAGATTGGGGGGAAGGTAGGACTGAGGGATTTAGAGCCCTGGCAGCCTAGTAAATTAATAAGACTGGCTCACAGAAATGGGCTGGTCATATTAAATAAGTATGAGGACCCTGGGTTCCATTTCAGAAATAAATAAATGTGAAATACAGCTTACCTGTACAATATAGAAGCAGGTTTTTTAAAAAGGCCTTTTATACTCTCCTATGATAGATAATTGGAAAAACTGTTTTAAACCACAGCTTATAATAGAATAAAATTAGTTATCTTTTTCACAATTGACTTTTTCATATATATATGAAATTAGTATAATTAGTTGCCTATTTTTAATTGTTTGGTAAGCTAAATTGTTACTAGTTTTTTTCATGTGCCACTATTGATGGCCTTATTTATTCGTTTTTGTTTGAGACAGAGTCTTGCTCTATAGTACAGGCTGGTCTTGAATTCACTGTGTAGCTTAGGCTGGCTTTGAACCCACAGCAGTCCTCTTGCCTCAGCCTCCTAAGTGCTGGGATTACAGGTGTACTACCGTATGTGGTGCTGGGGAATTGAACTCAGGGTCTTGCACTTGCTAGGCAAGCTCTCTCACCACTGTGCTGTTCCCCCAACTCTACTAATGACTTTATATTTCCTCCAGGGGTTTCTTCCAGAAAGTATGTATGAACGTATTCTCACTGGTCCTGTTGTGAGAGAGGAAGTAAGCAGGCGGGGGAGACGTCCCAAAAGTGGAATTGTGAAGGCCACAGCAGCAGCAGCAGCTGCAACTGCCACCAGTATTTCAGGCAATCCTTTATTAGCCAATGGATTACTTCCAGGTGTGGATCTCACAACTCTTCAGGCCTTACAACAGAACCTACAAAACTTGCAGTCACTGCAAGTAACTGCTGGGCTGATGGGAATGCCTGGTGGCCTTTCTCCTGGAGGAGAAGCTAAAAACATGGCTGCTCTGTTCCCTATGCTGCTGTCAGGAATGGCTGGATTACCAAATCTCCTGGGCATGGGAGGACTCCTGACAAAGCCTGCAGAATCTGGGGCAGAAGAGAAAAAAGGAAATGACTCTAAGGAGCTAGAAGGAAAGAAAGAAAGGACAGAGAGCCAAAGTTCAGAGAATGGTGCAGAAAAAAACTCTGTGTCAAGTTCTCCTTCAACTTCCTCCACTGCTGCATTGAATGTAGCTGCAGCTGCCAACCCGTTAGCTCTTAACCCACTGTTACTATCTAATATACTTTACCCAGGGATGCTTCTCACTCCAGGCCTTAATCTTCATATTCCAGCTTTGTCCCAGTCCAATACTTCTGGTGTACAGAAAAATAAAAACAGTGACTTAGGGTCAGCTAAGTCTGTAGACGTAAAGGAAGAAGATTCCAGAGTTAGAGATCAGGAAGACAAAGGGGTAACTGAATCTAGTCCTCTCAATGAAAACAGCACAGATGAGGGTTCGGAGAAAGCTGATGCTTCATCTGGATCTGATAGTACGTCGTCATCCTCTGAGGATTCAGATTCTAGTAATGAAGACTGATCCCCAGACTCTGCACTTAAATTATGGACTGATTTTGAATTTTTTCTTTAATTATTAATTGTAAATATCCCAGTGTTGAGTGCATCAATAACTTACTGACCGAACATTTCAGTTATTTGTTTAGAAGTGCAAACTGCTTTCAGAGATGTTTTGCATGTAATATTTCTTAAGATTCATAAGTTTCCGAACTCGTATGTACTATCAAATACATAAAGGTATAAAATTACAACAAAAGGCATTATAATTTTGTTGGGGGTTAATTTTATGAAAATTATGCTCAATAAGAGTTGTATATTTAATATATTTGCAGTGAACACAGAATACTTTATGCATATTACTGATTTAATTTGAATATAGTTTTACAGCCTCCTTGACACCTATAATTTACAGATCAAAACTCAGCAATAATTTGGGCAGCTAATGAATGTCATGAAAGCTGTAGAATCTACATCACCATCCATTGCTTTAATTACATGAAAATGCTCTAGTGTTGTGATGCACTGCTGATGTTTCCAATTCAGGTACAAGTATGTTTTAAAGAAGAAATAAGTTTCCCAGTCAGCCAATTTAACTGGCTACCTGTTACCTCAGCTGAGTTAGTTTAGAAAGTTTACATTCGTTTCTAATTCTATACTTGTTTTCAGGGGTTTTTTAAACACATCCTATATATCATGTTAATCTGGCAAGGAATATGACTAGTTTTTTTACTGAGCTTGACTGAGAAAAATCAGTAAAATTAAGTCATAAAACAATCCTGTGTTGTGTGACTTTGGCACCCTATATACACAGTTAAATTCACCTTTTCAAGGTTTGGCCTCCTATTAGAAATAATTATGTCCCATCTGAGTGATGTCTGTTTCCAGGGTTCATAAAAGGCAAACTCATGAAATGCCGCTGAAAATATCTGTCAACACAGCATACTTCATGTAAAAGAAATTGTTTGTTTGCTTTATTTGTGTAGATTTCTATTTGTGTTCTATGTCATGGAAATATTCCAAAATAACAAATTGTGATAAAGTAATATGCAAACTAAATACACTTTGAGTTTCTAGATGTAAGCAGACTCAGCGTTGCCCAGAATCAGTGTTGGGTTATCAGTTTATATTAAATATACTGAGCTGCCCATATTGAAAAAGCACTTTGATAATCTCAAAAAGATGTACAAGTTATACCTATAGACCACAAAAATGAAGCCCAAGGCTTCTATTCAATTTCTTAGAATACTTTACCGTGTAAAATTTGTCTCATTATTTGATTTGTGGTACGGTCTCTCCTGCTAAAGCTGCTACTATTCTGACAAGGTAGAGGTCCATGTTTACCTTCATACACATTGAAAACAATCAGAACTGAAGTGGACACAAAAACATTTACCTTCTAAGGAGAGATAAATGTTAGCATTTTTCTGGTACCCAAATAAGTTAGGGATAAAGTTTGCAAAGGGATAAATTTAGTGGTAAAGAAAGTACTTTAGTTCTCTCCTACAGGAAAAAGTAACTTTCAGTATGTTTTGATAAAACTGTTTACTATCAAGAATCTATTAGGTTGTCCAAGACCTTTACCAGTAAATTGTTTCTGTATGTAAAATAACTAACCCTTTATTAGAGACAGTGTTATATGTATTTACAAAATTATATAAGTTCCACTGGGGTTGTAATGATTTTTGTATTTTCCCAAAATAGTACTTTGAATTGATAGTCTTTTTATGCAATGTCTTAGCAATAGTCACTCTAATGCCCATCCAGGAGAAGTGGGTAGTGATTCTTCATCATGAAAATGATAGATTACATATTTAGCACCCTCCCTCTGCAGTATTGCACTTTTATTTTACTAGAGTACACCTATGATAGCCAAAGTTTTTCCAGACACAGTTAAAACTTAGTTTGCTGGTGGAGTATTTCAACACCAATCATATTTCCCGTTCTTCCTCTAGTTCTACCCACATGATCTTTATTCCTTTCTTTCTCCGACTAGAAAAATAAAAAAGAAAAACCTTAAATCTTGTCACTGAAATTTAATTTGTATCAAACCTGAGATAAAATATTTTCCTAATTATGGTCAACTATGATAAAGTGAATTTGGTTAACATCCTAGTGATTCTCTATGTAATAAGACACTTACAGTTTTCAAAGCATTAAGGCTAATTTTAACTTTAAACATTCTCTTGAGTTTTAAGACATTTCTATGTAGTATTGATTGGGGGAAAGTTTTCCAGCTGTCAGCTTAAAAAAAAAAAGGTTGTGTAAAGTTAAGAGTTATAAAGGAAAAGTGGAATTACAAAATACTAAAGTGAAAGTTGGAAGGATATCCAAGTATGTGTTGGTAGTACTAAAAGATTTATAGCTGTTATCGCCTTGTATTTATAGCCCTTGTTTCAAGATTCAAGTCTTAGTCCAACTTTTCTTTTGGACATTTGCAATATTTACCAGTTGTGTTTTGTGTAGTCTGAAATTGCTTTCTGTAGTTGAGCAAACGTCTTTAAAAGTCATTTGTAATTTATTAAATTACTTTCTATGATGTTCTATAGAGCAAATGGAAGTTTAATTTTTTATTAAACATATTCTTTGATTACCCATGATGTCAGCCTCTGTACATGAGAATACTTTTTAAAGTGAACTTTACATGTATTTTATCTTCCCAATTATGAAAATAATCATAGTCAAAAGTATTAAAAGGAAGTATAAGCAGATCTTCGGAACTCTTAATTGTTAAACCCCAGTTTTACAGCCTAATATCCAGGTCATGCTAGATAAATATGTCCTTAGGCTTGTCTTCCTATTGGAGCTTTTAAAAATTCCAGAAAGACTCAAAGATATATTCTCTTAAAGTTTATTTTGAAAATTAATAATTTCTACTTTTGATGGTTTTGAATTTTTCCTACTCAGTGCCATTGTTGAAAGTGCTTTTTGTAAACAGGAATAGTTTTTCCTCTAAGGACGTAACAGTGGAGTCTTGGAGGCACTCATTTAGCTTGAACTATACCTTCATGCTTAAAAACCTTTGCTTTCCTTTTTTGTACAAGTAAGCATATATAAATGTCCTCGCTTAGTTCATCAGGTACTTCCCCGAGGAACAGTAAACATTGCTGGAGGACAAACAAGCTATGTGGTATGTTTTTGAGAAAACATATGCAACATACAAAATGATGTGTTTAGTATTTTGTGAGCTGTATGAGAGAAGACTGATTTTGACTACATATACTTGTTGTATACAATAAATTTAGATCCTAGTCTCTATATAATTGCACCTTCAGTGCATAAGTTATTTTAAAAAACAGAAGAGCACAAATATTTAAATCACCCACAAACCCACCCAGAGATAAACATTGTTGCTATATATATCCAATCTTTTTTATATTCATGTTATACATACTTAGTGGATTGACTACTGTCCTCCAGAAACTTTATGTCAACCGGGAACCTCAAAATGGAACCTTATTTTGGAAAATAGCTTCTTGTCATGAAATAAAGTTGTGGTCATACTTGATTAGGGTGGCCCTAATTACAATGGCGGTTACCTCATGAGAAAAGGATAGAATACACAGAGTTACAGGGAGGAAGGCCACTTTACAGAGGAGGCAGAATGGAGTAATGCGGCTCCTGCGAGCTGTGGAACACTTAAGGATACACTGGAAGCAACCACCAGAAGCTAGGATAGAGGCGAGAAACAGATTCTCCTTCAGAGCTTCCACAAGGATCCAACCCTACAAACACCTTATTTTTCACTTCTGGCCTGAACTGTGAAAGAATAAATTTCTACTGTTTTAAGAAACTTAAGTTTGTGGTGATTCATTCTGGCAGCCCTAGGAAACAAATATATTATCATACTAAATCAGTATTAAATGGTACATAACATTCAGTGTACTGTTCTTCATGTATTCACCTATGTCAAGACTTTTGCAGCATGTGATTTTTAATACTATGGGCGTATACAAATGAAATGTATTCATGTACTCAAAACATTTGTGTTTATATGTGCATTTTTGTATCCATCCCTAATTGCTTAATTCTTAGAAATGAAAATGCTTGTATATTTATAAGGATTTTTGTGTTGACGAGTTTATAATGAATCCCTTAATTTTCACTGCTACCAGCAGCACACATATTGTGCTTTGCCCCTTATATCCCAAAGTGGATATAATACTATGTGCTTTTTTAAAAAATCTTTACCAAATTAATAGGCAAAAGGTACTATTTTGCTATTTTAAATTATTTTTATTAGTAAAAAAATGAGACATGTATGTTACAGAAAATCCGAGGAGAAAGGGGGAACCACAAAATTAATTCTCATAATACTGATGTTCAGAGATCATTGTTAACTTCAGGTGTTTCCCTTTTGTGTATACCTATTACATGCTACTTTAGTAAGACTTGCGTAGCACTTTATACTTTTTTAATTTCATTATTTCCATGTCATTAAAGAATCGTAACATTTTTAAGGACTTTTTCCTATTTCATTTAGGTAATTAAATACCCAATTATTGAATATTTAGATTTTTTTCCAGTTTGGGGCTATGTAAACAAATAGTTAAGTTTTGCTTACAATTATAATCCCACCTTTGGAATAAATATTCATACCTAGGCATAAAATAGTTGAGTTCAAATTTTAAGAACAAGTAATATACAATTTTATACCCAACAACACAGCATGGGAGTACCTGCACTATGCCTTCTTGCCAATAGTGGGCATTATAGTTTCTTAGAAATCCTCGTTAACAGTTGAAAAATAGATTCTTAGATCACACTTCTTCTTAGTAATAGTTTCATATCTTTATACAGCCATTTGTATGGTATTATGAAGTAATTGACCTAGTTCTTTGCACTGTCTGTTATATAAGTGGTAAATATATATAATTTATGTATCACATCCTCCCCCACTAAATTATTTTTCCAAGCTTGCCTGGTTTGCCATCAGTTTTGGTGCTGGGTTTAGGGTCTTGAGCATGTCTAAGCATGTACTCTACCACTGGATTACATCCCCTAGCCTCTGGTTTTTGATGTGAAAGGTCTTTATCATTGTAGTACTGGTCATCAAACCCAAGGATTCTCAGTCACTGCATTCTCCCCAGCCCTTTCTGTCTTTTATTTTTAAGCCGTTTGACTAGGTTTCCCAGGCTGGCCTTGAATTGTCCTGCTTCAGCCTCCCAAGTAGCTAGGTTAACAGGCATGTACCATCATACCTGGTTTGGCATTTTTGCTGTGGTTGAGGTTTTTTGTTGGTGGTGTTTAGTTTTCTAGGAAAAATAGCTTTATTTGGACTGACAGTTGGAGAATGGATAGAACCTAAGATAATATATTGAGCTAAGCAAGAGAGATTAGCTTCTAAAAGGGCAGGCAGAGCTCAACAAAATGGACTCATATCCCAAAAGCCTAGAAGTTAATGCAATTATCAAAAGGCCTGCTGGGAAATATACCTGCCACTAAATCACCCCAGTGTTCCACCATTAGAAAAATAAAGACCAGATTTGTCCATTGTAATGAAATTTTCACAAAACCCCCAACCATGAGAACTATGAAAGGAAGGGCTGGAGGAATGGCACAACAGCTGAAGCACTTGTCTGGCAAGAAGGCCTTCACTCGGATTCCCCAGCATCATATAAGCCAGATGTGGTCGCGCACACCTGCAATCCCAGCACTCGGGAGGCTGAGGCAGGAGGATTGCCAAGAGTCCAAGGCCAGCCTGGGCTATAGAGAAAGACCCTTTGTCAAAACTATGAAAGGAAAAAGTCACATTTTACAGGTCTAAAATTTGTCTTCAACATTTAGCTCACTGATCACGCAATCTTCAAAAACTGCTCCCTGCTAGCCTTTTAATTAAACTGTAAGATCTGTCAAGCAGTGAGAAGATGGCCTTTGCGATCCTCTGACAATCCTCTTCCTGTTTCCAGTTGGGGTGGGGGTGGGGATCCTTTGCCATTTTCAAGCCAGTCAGGCCCGAACAACAGGTTAGGCACAGGTTAGCAGTCGGCCCCGTGGCCAGCACCTGGATTTAGTCAGAGTTGCTGCTGGAAGAGGAAAAGTACTGTGCTTCTGTCTGAGGTAGGCCATGGGCGTGGAGGGCGGTGGCCCCCCTTGGAGGGAAAGCTAGATTCCCTGTGGAGCCACTGGGGGAAGGGCAGGAGCCGAGAGGAAAGGCTTGATTAACAGGTGAGGGATGCGCTGGATACACATGATACAAACCTCCTGGGCCCACGAAGGTGGGCGGATATGGGCCCAGCTGCCTAGCATTCAGATGTTGCCTGCTACCTTTCCACTGCCACCTGGACTTGACCTGACCTCAACTCCAGTCTCAAGTCTCCGTGGCTGTTGTTTTGAGGTTAGAGTCTTGCTTTGTCACCCAGGGTGGTCTTGAGCTTCTGGGTTCAAAGGATCCACCTCATCTTTTTGAGTCATGAAACAGGTGCACAACACTGCACAAGGCCTTAATGTGCCAGTTTTGAATTTTATATGATTCTAATCTTCCATATGTTGTGGTTTCTATTTTTAGTATATTTCCATGGGAAAGTCTTTTCACCCCAAAACTATATACATATGTATTTTTATTTTTCTGGTTCTTTAAAGATAGTGTATTTGTTGATTTAAAGTTTATTTTGGAAATGTATAAGATGGAAATCATTAAATTTTTCCAAAATGTGCCCTAGCATTGTTTAATATGTAGAATCACCACTGATTTGACATGCCACCATTAATCATAACTTAAATGCTTACTATGAATTACTAGGTCATATATATACATGACATTATCAACTTTTTGGTGCTGATAATTGAACCCACAGCTCTGTGCATGCTAGGAAAGCGTTCATTAAAAAACTCTAGCGGCTATACTAAATCAGGTAAGTACTCTTTAAAATGAAAAAAGGGTTAACTTATCAAGAAATAAATTATGATAACTAAGCACACATACACCTAACAGGTCTGAAATACATCTGAGGCAAAAAGTAACAGAAATGAAATGAGAAACAAGAATAGTGTCACGAGCACTTCATAAGAGGAGACAGACGGGACAGAGGCAGATGAATTTCCCTTGGAAATGTTCTTTATTCACACAACAATCCAATTCACAAATCAAGTCATAAGAAATCAATCAATTCATTCATTAAGCAGGAAAGCAAGTATTGTTCTGCCTCTTAAACCTATTTCCGTCCTGGGTCCCTTATGCTCACCATGCAACATGTTCTTGACTACCGGTGACACAGCCGGCCAGCGTATGAGCTTGTCCAGGGCTCGGCAGTCTGTGGCTGGGTCAGGACCCGCCGATAGCTGCCCAGCTGGACAGTCACTCCTTCTCCAGGGGGTCTCGCACTCGGGAAGCGAGGAACTGGGAAGGAGGAGCAAGACGCGTATCCTGTGTTCAGAGTCTGTGACTCCTACCTCAACCCTGAGCTTAGGACCAGGACGTTTTATATACTATTTTTATGCCCGCAAGCTAAGGATAGTGATTGTATTGGGGTCCACACACAGATGGACAGGGGTTCTGGTTATCAATTGGGGGGTTCTGGTTATCGATCATACAAGGGCTTTGTCCACAGGCTACAGATGGCGATTTCATCACACGGGGTCCACACACAGGCGGCTCACAACTTATCAGTATCATAAAGAGCTTTAGGCAGTTTCCAGCAATTTACTTTATTGCACTTAATATGGACTTGCTTTCTCTTTGTAGTCCTCATGCTGTTCACACCAATGCCTTCAAGTCTACTCTCCACATTCTACCTGTGCTCTGGACAAATAGAAACTTCAATATTCCACTTTCAAAATTGGATAGATGAGTGAGACAAAGGGCCAATAGGAAAGAGGTCAACACTTCAAGTTCCCTGAAACCAAGACATCGTCTACTGAGCTCTCGGCAGCAGCAAAACCAACATTTGGCCACAGCACATAAGCACATCATCCTGTAGGATAGAACTTATGTGGGCCAGAAAACAAGAGAAGTGACTGAAAAATCCAAATATGTTTTACAAAAATAGAACGAAATTAAAGTCAGTAACAAAGCTTATGTATGGGGAAATTAGGCAACATATTTGTAAATGAGCCAGAAAAGAAATCTCAAGGAAAATTAGATGAATTTAAAAATACAAATAATATACCAAAATGAGACATAGCCACATCAATGCAGAGAAGGAAATTAATAGCTACAAACATCCATAAAATAAAACATAAAAAGAGAGACAAACAGCAGAGCCACGTGATGGCATATGCCAATAGTTCCAGCACCCTGAGAAGCTGGGCCATAATGATCACAAGTTCTAGCCCAGGCTGGATAACTCATCACTAACTGTGAGCATCACCCAGCAGTACCAGTGGCGCATTGCTCAAGGTGGTGCATCTTTACATTTTTGTGCTTTACCTGACCAGGTGACCAGACAAAGGCAGAAAGGAGGAGGAGGGATAAAGGTAATGACGTGATAAACGTGGCCCTGAGCCAATGCCTTAGATCTTCTCGGGAAGATTGTGCATCCTGCCAATAGGAAGAGGCGGGGGAGGGACCTGTGAACTAGGGATGTAAGTCTGTATCCATGTTTTCGGTATGTCTCCACTTGCACGTGGGAAGCTCACCCTTTTTTCAAAAAGAAAATTAGAGCCTCATATTCTGTCATCCATGCTTCCCATGTCCATCCTTTGTTTGGACAGGTAAATTTCTATGAGCTGTTTCTAACACGAACGTAGCAAGACCCTGTTTCAAAGTAAAGAAGTAATAAGGCCTGGAGATGTAGATGAGGTTAAGGCCCTCAGTTCAATACCAGTGCCACAAAAAAATTTTAAAAAGTCATGCCTAGCTTGTGCTAGACCCTGGGTTCAGTGCTTGTCACTGCCAAAAAAAGAATAAGATCAGCCTAACTTCCTACCTCAAGAAACTACAGAAAATGACCAAAAGCCAGCAGAAGGAAACCATAAGATTACAGTAATACTTGATATAAGAAAAAGAAAAACAGAAAATCAGGGAAACTAAAGACTGGTTCTGTTGAAGGATCAATAAATTGTCAAAACTTTATCTCGGCTGGATGAAGAAGAAAAACCAAATTACTACAATCAAAAATGAAAAGGGTGTGTGGTGGTATGTGTCTTTAATTCCAGCACTTGGGAGGGTGAGGCATGATGATCAGAAATTCAAGGTCAAGCTGGACAACACAGAATTTGTCTCAGAAAAAAAAAAGGAAAACAACTAAAGGCTGGAGGAATAGCGCAGCAATAAAAGCACTTGCCTAGTAAGCACAGGGATCTGGGTTCTATCCCACAGCACCATATAAGCTAGGCATGGTGCTGCACAGCTGCAATCCCAGCACTTGGGAGGCAAAGGCAGGAGGACTGCATGAATTCAAGGCCAGCCTGGCCTACCTGGTGAGTTCAGGACCAGCCTGGACTACAGAGCAAGACCCATTCTCAAGAAAAAAAAAAAAAAAACTGAAGAAATATATATAATGAAAGAAGGAGACAGTTCTATCAACCTTATAGAAATATTGAAGATTATAAGGGAATGTTACGATCCACTTGAATAGAAAGCCAGAAGAATCAGGATTAGTAAGCATCTGAGCCATTTGTATGAGCACCAAACCTGCTGTATGTCTCTCTGTCTCTCTCCGTCTCTGCCTCTCTATTGCTCCTTCCCTCCCTCTTCTTATGCAAGTGTTGTGGTTTGGATCTGGAGTGTCCCCAAAAGCCTCATGTTCCTATGGATACTGTGTGCTGCTGTGGATGCTTGGAGCTTGACCTGGAGGGGCATGTGCTGGTTCCACCTTTCCTCCCAGACTTGTCTGTGTACTGCCATGCTGCCGTAACGATCTCTGTCTCCTGGAACACTGGCTCCAGCTCTGACTCTTAGCCCCATGTGATTCCACCATTTTCCAGCCACCCACCCATGAATGGACTGTGACGTTATGGAACTGTAAGCTAAAATAAATATTTCCCCCCTAAGTTGTGGAAGTCAGATATTGAGTCATGGCAATGATATAGTAACTACAACAGCGAACATGCAAAATTAAAGTCCTCTGTGAGCTTCATCCTAAGGCTCTCTGGATTTCCCTTTGTATACGATATTCACCCTTGCCTAGTCTTGCCCTGGGTTTCTTTCCCCCACCCCCGTGTACCTGGAAGGTGCTTGAGGACAGGGACTGCACTTTTCTTTTTAATTACTGTATTTTCAGTGTTTGGCAAAAGACTTGACAGACAGCAGGCACTTTCTAACGGATATTTTAACAGGTGGATGGCAAGATCACTACCTACATGAATGAATGTGTTGTATTTTTACCGTGTGCCCTATAGGTTTATGTGTTAAAAACTTGATCTCCAAATTTATATGTTAAGCATATATGGAAGTAATCCCTTTGGGAGGTAATCAGGTAATGTCCTGAAGGTGGCATCCCCATGATAGCATTAGTGACTATATGTGAAGAGCAGAAACCTGAGCTGGAACATGTGTTCCTTCTCACCACACAACACCCTCCACCATGGAATAATGACACAAAAAGGCCCTTCCCAGATAGCCAGTACAACACTCTTGGACTACCCAATCTCTAGAACTGCAAGGAAGATAAACTCTTATTCTTTACAAATGAAACTAGTTTCAGGTATTTTACTGTAGGATCAGAAAATGGACTAAATCAATGGCAATCAAGAGCCAAACCACTTAAACTCAACAATCATCCTTAAGGGTCATGACCTATGGG
This sequence comes from Ctenodactylus gundi, assembly GCA_004027205.1. Classification (NCBI taxonomy): domain Eukaryota; kingdom Metazoa; phylum Chordata; class Mammalia; order Rodentia; family Ctenodactylidae; genus Ctenodactylus; species Ctenodactylus gundi. The sequence goes on from PVKB01004545.1 coordinate 96,108, forward strand.
TCTTTGTTACATATCCCAAGCCACCTCACTTACTTAATTTTTATTTTATTTTTTATTTTTTTGAGACAGGGTCTCACTCTGTAATCTAGGCTGGTCCTGAGCTCACTATGTAGCCCAGGCTGGTCTCAAACTCACAGCCTCAGCCTCCCAAGTGCTAAAGTTACAGGTGTGCACTACCACACCCAACTTATGTGGTGCTGGGAATTGAACCGAGAGCCTTGTGCAGCAAGTGCTTTAACCACTGTGCTATTCTTCCAGCCCCTCTGTTAATTAGTTTTTGACTAGCCCTTCCTCCAACAAAAGATAGAACTGGAGTTACTAACAAGTGATCCCAGTGAAAAGAAACATCTTTTAGCCTGAAGGCAAGAAGGAAGAAGAAAAGGTGTTTCAAGTGTTAGGGGTACAAAGCACTTCAAGATATTATCGTAGGTACCCCAACACGTCTGGTAGACATCAGAAAGCATTAATGATAGAGAGGGCAAAGAGAGCCAAGGCTTAATCTCACAGTGCCAACACTTTCCTGTGTACTAAATGAACTACTTGTTCATAGAGTACACCGTGGAATGAATTTTAGCAGGTAGATGCTCATTTACAAGGGTAGAACACCTGGTTTCAGAAGATCAGTCCACAAGGGACACATGCCTGACTAGGATTCATCAAAATAAGATGCCAGCTATTCATGTCTCCTCAAGGGAGTTCTCACATGCCAGGTATTGTGGTTTGGATCTGGAGTTTCTCCCAAAAGCCTCTTGCATGTGAATGTTGTGGAGCACCTGTGGATACCACATGCTGTTGGGAGGTGGGGCTTGGCTGGAAGGCACGGATGCGTGGGCCCTGACCTGGAGGGGTGTGTGCTGGTTCCACCCTTCCTTCCTGGCTTGGCTTCCCCCATGCCGAACCGTAAAGAGCTTCCCCCTGGCTTACCACTCCACGTGTCTCCACCATTGCTGGCCACCCATGTGACTATGACCTTCTGAAACTGTGTGCTTAAATAGATACTTCTTCCCTTAAACTGTGGGTGTCAGGTATTCTGTCCCAGCAACAAAAAAAGTAACTAAGACACCAGGTGAGATACAAAATGGCTTCCATCTTGTCCAAATTTCAACCAAAGTTTTTTGCTAGTAGAAACACATGTTTTAAAAAATAAATTGTGGGGGCTGGAGGAATGACTCAGCAGTTAAAACGCTTGCCTTGCAAGCACTGTGTCAAGCACTAAGTTCTCAAGTTCAATTCTCCAGCACCACATAAACTGGATGTAGTGGCGCACACCTGTAATCCCAGCACTCTGGAGGCTGAGGCAGGAGGATTGCCATGAATCCAAGGCCAGCCTGGGCTCCATAGTGAGTTCAGAATCAGCCTGGATTGCAGAGTGAGACTCTGTCTCAAAAATAAATAAATAAACAAATAAATACATAAAGAATGTTCTCCTGCAAAGAGAATAAGCTAAGGGCCCTGCTTTGCTCTTCTTTTTCCCCTACCCATATAAGAAAATAAATAAGTCTCCTTTTCCACATCTTGTAAATCTGCTTGGAATTTATTTGTCTGGTAACTTGGGCTCAAGAGGTCCTGTATACACTTGGGATTCTTATCCTGAGCAGTGTGGACAGTGTTTCCTCTAAAAAGAAGTTCTAACACTAAGGACTGTTCACCTTGAAGAACTTCAGAGGCCACAGCCCACGAAGATCAGTGGAGAGATCAGCATCACTCAATGGCATTCAGCATTAACTGGTGTTGACCAGTGACATCAGGGCCCTGAGCTGTGTCTCTAAGGGCTGAAGGCCACTAGCACTCAAAACTTAGGGCTGCTATCGGAGCCGCACATTGCTTATTCATAACTTATGTGCAAATAACGCAAAGGAATCCTGCGCTGATGGGTGACTGTAGCGATGACTGCACGGGCACTGTAGAGTTGAGAGAACATCTGTGAAGGCCTAGCAGAGCACCTGGTGCACAGAAGGGCCTCAGCAAATGTGTGCCACTGTCACTTGTGTTGTAGGGAGACTGGTGTCCGGAACCTGTTAGACGATGCACACAGCTAATGCAGAGCAGAGGTGGAGTGTTAAGTGTCTGTCCCAGCTGTGTGTGTCTTCATCCCGCTCTCCCTGCCTTTCCCTCTCCCTCCTTCCACCTTGTACAAATCTAAATTGAGATGCTGTGACTCCCCGTGGGAAGAGACTTGGGCCCAGCATGAAGAGACTCTGGGAAATGTAATGTTTCACTTCACTGTGGTGTTCTCTGAAGGTCTGCAGTGACACAGGATGCCAGCGCATGAGGAAATGAGGCTGCAGGTCAAATAAGGCAGAGGTCAAAGGGTCATATCCACTGAGGTGGAAGCTTTTTTAAAAAATTACACCTGATGTTGTGTGTGAATCTGGCCAGTGCAGGATGTAGCTGTCCCAGTGTTAGACCCAAAGAGAACACTGGAAAAGGGGCCTGGCAGGTGGCACTGCATGTGAAAGGGCAGCCATTAACACCCTGCTGCTTTGTCCCTGGGGCCCTGACTTGTGGCCCCTCTCCCTGGCCTCACCTGCCTCTTGTCAGCATGACCCTGCCCTGAGGTTCCCACTCTGCAGGGAGACACACAGGTGGAGGGTCAACAGAGGCAGGTGATGGCTGAGGTTTCAGCCTGGAGCAGCACCCCCTCGAGCTGTGTGGCTCTCCCTGAGACCCGATGGGACTGGAAACCTGCGATGATTCCTGCCTGGGCTTCTCACCTGACCTAGATCTTAGCACATGTCTGGCTGTCCAGGGAGGCAACTGAGCTCCTGAGCTGGAATTGTGTTCCCTTATACCGCAGCTGGACAGTGGCCGTGTGGCCTGGACAGCCGGCTGAGCCCCATGACCCTTGGTCTCTTCCAAATTAAAATGCTTTGTGTGCCTTCCACAAGATACCCAAGGCTGTGAGAACAGTGGGAAACTCCCATAGTCAAGAGAGAGAGAAAAACAGGAGATCACTGGAGACCCCCCACACACACACACTGGGCTGGGAGGGAAGGAGGGACTTTGGTACTGAGCTGTAGGAACTGACCTGCTCTCTTCCATTTTCACCTTTTGTACTTTTATTTAATCAACTTCACACTAAGGTTAACTACTTGCATTACTTTTCCCTTTCTAATTTTATTTTGTTGTTTTGTAGTCCAGAATGGACTTGTGATCCGGCTTTCTTGTTAGAAAGGGTAAGTCACACCCTTCTCCCAAGGCTTCCACCCCTCTGCCTTGCTTGTTTCAGTCTATCCTAAAATCATTGTGGAATGGTCCTATCTTGAGGGTGTAAATGTGCAAACTCCCTCTGGCTCTCTGCCCAGGTCAGTACAGGTGTCTTGAAGGGGTAGATAATTAATCCCTGAATTCCAGTGCGTGGATACAGTTTGATGTGACTGCTGCCACCTTGAGGCAGCCATTATGATGGCTCCTGTGTAACCCTAGTTGTTTTTTTTCTGCGTATTTTCCCAGCGAAACATAAGTAAATGAAACCATTAGAATCATTATGTGAAACTTTAAAACCAGATTCTGACTCCAAGGATGAGCCTGACTTTTCAGTATAATTTCAAGAAAAAAGATATATTCCAGCCAAGATGAAGTCATTTTTGCCCTAACCCATAAATATGCCACCTAAATTCTGATTCAGATGCAGGGATCCAACAGGTTTGCTGCTGACTAGGACCGTATTCCTTCAGTAAGTCCTCCAGAAAACTGCACTTGGCAGTCCTCTCTCTGTCTGCCTCTCCTGGGCTCCTGGCACCCTGGGTTGGTTCCTCATACTCATTTTTCATGCAAGACATACATTGGTTTTCTGCATGTGCAGGAGCCAGCACAGGTGAGGAGGGGAAAGGCAATGAGTTGCAGGAGACTGGGTAGGGGGGTCGTTAACTCCCCAGAGCCCCATCTGTGATCAGGACTATCTTTAAGAGTTTCTTCACTCAGGGAAGAGAGAGAAGTAATGTCTGTGTTCCCGCATCTCAGAAACGCAAGTACCTTCTTGTTTTAATTCTCCAATGAATGTCCAAGACTCCAGATGCAGCCCAGGATGACTGGAATTGCAGGCTGGGACCTAGCAAAAACTCCAAAAAGGCAACCCCTTCTTCTGCCTTCCATGAGCCTGATTGCTCTGAGGTCAGCTAAGAGCCCTGGGGACCAGGCAACAGTCTCCTCACCGGCAACGCCAAGGAGCCCAAGCAGGGCAGTCTTGGGCCCTGAACTCCGGCATAACGGCCCAAGGACGGTAGAAACAGTGTGAGACAAACGGCCAGCAAGTATTGAACAAAGTGATTCCACAAGGCTCAGAACTCAAATATGGCCTCCTCAGATCCCAGGATATACTGTCCCATGGCTGGGAGCTGGATCTCCCAAGGCCCAAAGCCCGGCATCTCCTACCTGTGGCGCAGGAGCAGTTGGAGCCCGTATAGAGTACAGGAGAGAACGGAAGTCTGAAACCGAAAACAAGCAGAGAAGATCCAATTAAATGACTTCCCCAGCCTTGAGCCTCTTGGCTTGCTTTATAGCCAGGGAAGGGGCCTGAGTGCAAAAGCCCCGCCCAGGCCATTGCACACGCCCCGGGCGGCTCGAGCAGGCCGTGTGCAGAACGCGTGCCGAGTGCAGAATTGCCCTGCGCCGTAACCCAACGCGCAGGGTGGCGCCTTTCCTCCGGCGCCTTGAGCTCAGGCTTTGAGCGCCTCACGTAACGTCTGCCACCGCCTGTCGCCTGGCCTGCAAGTTTGCCAGTCACCCCGGCTCCTGCGAGTTCCCGCCAGGTGTCAGAGTGCGACCTCAGCTTCCTGTGGAGCCAACGGTGAGGTGAGCAGCCAGGGCGGCGTGTGCAGATGGCAGGCCGCGGACGTCCCCTCGGCCTCCCGCACATTGTCCCCACATTCCCGTCCGTATTTCAGCGCTTTTTCCGGTTCTCTTGTACGCGACAGCAGGCAGGTGCTGGTCCCTCCCACTTTTCACAGCTGAAAGGAGGTAGAGACCCAGATTAAGGGTCCGCCCTGGGGTAACTCCCTCGGCCCCCAGGCCAAAGACAAGCTTTGAAAATGGGAGATGGTCCAAAAAAGAATAATGTTTAGTGATGTGCAGATCATACATTAAGTAACAAAGTGAGAAAAGTGGATATTTCCCCTTGAATATGCCCTTCCATTCCAGGATTAATTACCCCAGGATCTTTGCGCTGAGCTGCAGCCTCAGCCCTTTGAATGGATTTTGAGATAGGGTCTCACTAAATCACCAAGTTCTTCTTGCTAGTTTTCTGGTCTTTGTGATAAACTGAACTGTCCAGATTGCCATAAGATGGTCGCAGAGACTCGGAGAATAACAACATGAGGCTTTAATATTGGATCTTGCTCCGTGGGAGCGTGCAGCACAATATTTATACCCTAGCATGCAAGCCCCTCTCCCGGCTCCCGGTTGGCTGAGGACTGCAGAGATTACAACCTTACCCAGTGTTGCCTGAACACATAGGTGTCTGTGTGGAGGGTATTCCTTGGTCCAAGACGACCTCCACAGTTCGCTGGTGCAAGCCCAGTGTACAGGCCACAGAAACAAACCACCAAACTTTGAAGCATTTGAAACATTGTAAATAAAACCTGGAAAACATACCCGGCAGAAGACCCAGGGAGGTAATAGAACAAAGAGCTGGTAATCAGCCACTGTCTGATATATATAATTTTTTTGCAATTCTTGATATTTCACTCCCAAGCTAGCAGTTTTCTATTTTGCACAACAAAATATGAACATGAATCACTTTTTCCTATCTAACACACCTTGAAATCATCCTCCTCCTCCTCCCTCAACTTCCCAGGTGGCTGGGATTATAGTCATGGGCCATTTTTGCCCTGATCTCCCTCAGTATTCTTCGCTATCGCCAAACATTTGCCCTACCAGGCCCTGCTTAATCATTTTTCATCTTTGAAACAACCCTAAAGAGAAACGTTATTTATGAATTTAAATATTAAACAGAAAACTTTAACATAAGTTTAAGTAGCTGACTTAGATTCATAGTACTGGGAAGTGAGTATCTGTATCTGAATCCCATCAGGTGCATGTGAAATGAAGTCAAGGATAAAGTTACTCTTGGGTCTGGTGTGAGAAACAGCTTGCAGGAGGTCACCTGTCCAAACAAGGGATGGATGTGGGAGGCACGGAGGACATAAGTATGAGGCTTTAATTATCGTTTTTGCAAAAAGAGGTGACTTTTCCACACACAGGTGAAGAAAACACACAGAAAATATGTTGGATGCATATTTTAAATCCCTAAATCTCAAGTCCTTCCTCCTGCCTTTTTCTTATTGGCAGGATGCACAGTCTTCCCGATCAGATCTAAGGTATTGGATCGGGATCAGGTCAGTCACTGTGGCATGAACTCCCTCCTCCGCCCTCCTCCTCTTTGGCTAGTCACCTGGTCAGGTAAAAGGAAGGCCCGCCATCTTCATCTGAAAATGTGCCACTGCTACCGTTAGGTGGCGCTCACACTAGCAATGTCTGCCACATAAATGTACAGCTTGAGATCTTTTAAGGCAAGGGTGAGCACTCCATCGGTTATGGGTGACACAAAACATTCATATATAATTTCACGGCTACCTTCTCTGTCCGGAAGTAATTTTTATTTGAAGTAGAGATAATAATAGTCCAGCACAATGGTACAGGCTTGTAATCCCAGCACTCTGGGAGACTGAGGTATAAGGATCACAAGCTCAAGCCCAGACTGGGCAGCTTAGTTACTTGGTGAGACCTTGTCTAAAAAGCAAAACTAAGCACTCGGGAGCCTGAGAGAGGAGGATTGCTGTGAGTCCAAGGCCAGTCTGGGCTGTCTAGTGAGTTCAAGACCAGCTGGGGCTATAGAGTGAGACCCTGTTAAAAAAAAAAAAAAAAAAAAAGCAAAATAGGAATGGCCTGGGAATGTAGTTTAATGTGAAGACCCTGAGATCAGTTCCCCAGTACCCCACACAAACACACACACACAGATAGTAGGAAAATTTGCTTTGCGTGTAAGCACATGGATGTGTCTACATCATAGGCAGGAATAAAATGGTGTTCCAGTGGCCCCGTGCAAGGACCCAGCCAGCCCCCGTCACTTTTTTATTTCCGTAGGCTTTATGAAGCTGCATGAGAATCAGAAAAACCCACACAAAAGGGCTATATTACTACTAAAACAGGAATCTACAGCTAATGATAAGAAAGTTGTATACACTGGCAAGCTTGTAAGAATATACAAAGAAAAGCCAGCTTTGACCTTGGCAGGTATCTCAGTAGAGACTGATCTCAGTTCTCCTCTGGAGAGCTTTACTTTCCTAATAAATACATTGCTTCTTGCTTGAAAAATCATCCAAACTTCAACTGATTATTCTTAAGCCAAGAGTTCCTGAACCCAAACATCAGTCAACCCCAGCAGGGGCAACGTTCTACCACAAACCTGTGTTCTACCAGTTTGGGCTATGGCATGAGGACAGCTATAGCATAAATTCTTTTATACATTTTCTTTTGAGCTGTATGGCAGCGGGCAGATTGCTTCATTACTCTAGAAAACAGCACGCTCTTGCCAATGCATATTCACTGTCTCACTGGTTTGTTAGTTCTGTGGTTTAGATCTGGAATGACCCATAAAAAGCCTTATATATTTGGAAACACATGCTATTGAGATGTAGGACCTGGCTAGAAGAGGTGGGTGCTTGGGGCTTGACCTGGAGGGATTGTATCAACCTGTTGAGATTGGGGAACACCCAGGGCAGGGCTTTCAGGTTTGTGTTGTTGATTTGTGGACCAGGAAATGAGGGAAGGACCTCACCCTTGGTGTTTGGGGCCTAACTGGCAGCTTGAATAAGGGAAAGAAGGAGAGAAGGAAAGAAGAGGGGAAGAAAAAGAGGGAGGGAGGGAGGGAGGAGGAAAGGAAGGAGAAACATTATTACACCTTCTTCCTTGGGAAGGCTCTGACCTTTCCGGAGTCTGCAGACATCTACTTGCTTCTGCCTCACTGGGCTCCTCTCTCACTTGCCTTTCTGTGATGTTTGCAAAGCTGTGGCATCTCTTCAGCCTCTGCTGTGTGTTTCCCCCATTGCTGGCTACCCCTGAATGGACCATGAGAGACCTTCTGAAACTGCGAACTAAAAATGAATCTTTCCTACCTTAAGTTGTAGATGCTGGGTATTTCGCCCCAGCTATGAATAAATAACTAAGATAACCGGTGAGCCACCTGCCAATGTCCCTGTGCAAGTTAAGACTGATAATGCCCTTTGGGAACATCTGGGTCCCTGCTGCTCACGGATATTCACTCTATACTATGCATCAATGAAAATATGTACAAAACACATAAAGCTTTGGTTTCCTTACTCATATATTTATTGAAGTTTTCCTTTTAAATCTAAAAATTGGTTTTTGAATTATGTTCTTTGATTTTCTTATCTCCACAATTAACATTTCATTTACCAAGGTTTAGGTCTGAGGTGGCTAGGAAGTAAAAACTTCCTTCATTGTGGAGTCTGAGGAGGCCCAAGGATTTAAGCCATTAAGAGAGTGAACTTCACACCTTGCAGTCACTTTCAAGCCAAAATCCAACATAGAACTGAAGTTGGGAAATAAAAGACTAAGGAGTTTGTAGACCCTTGACACTACAAATGATGACTGTAGGGACCGTGTGTCTTCTCCCCAAACCCCTACAGAGTCTGACCCACCACTCTTCCCTTTTGTAAAGCATCAAGCTCAATCAGGTGACCAAATCCTAACCCATATCCCTTGCCTGAAACACCAATAGGGACAAACATTTGTTTCCCAAGCCCAGATTTTTACACTCTTAATTTAATCTCTTGCTCCATTTTATTTCCAAGGCACAAAAAGGAATCTAAAGTCAGAATAAAGTCACTGAGTATTATATCATTCACATGATTCATAGAAAAAGAAACTTTGCGTTTGGATCAGGGTTGTATGAAAAATGCAGGTTTATACAGATCACTATTATACAAGGGGGTTGGGACTCTCTCTGCATCTGATACAGCAGGTGCACTTGTCCCATGGTCCTTTGCAGGTATAGCGCTAGGTACACGTGGCATAGCCCGTGTGGCAACAGGAGCAGCAGCCTGAGCACCAAAGAGGACAGCAAGAGGTCAGAGCAGACTAGTCCATGGTCATTTAAAAGGGTATTGCTCATGGCCTGTGGTATCCAGTGGCTTCCTTTGTATAGCATAATCATCAATCTTCCCTAATTGATTTACTGAGCATTTCCTCCCATCTGGCAGAAATTATTGTCCCTCCTCATCTGGGGAGGTAACCTCACCTTCTAGGGAAGCCATCGAGTACCTCTTTAGCCAGCGCCATCTGCCAGTCTGATACCAGCTGCCTCAGTGGTATCTCCTTTCTGCTGACCATTCACATGAGATATGGCTCTCTCATCAGGAAGTAGGAGACTCTCCAAACCCTCCTCCTTGTGTACTGGTTCTTTCCCTTTGCTCCACATAAGGCTTCTTCACATTTTTCCAAAAGTGTGAACCACTCCAAAGTCTGTGTAAATGTCTCCTAGTGTGGTCTTTATGTCCGTGATCAGAAGAGGCAAGGCCGTCTTCTCCATCAGCCCAGGCAGCCCAGATGCTGAACAGAGCACTATTGCTTTGCTCAGCCTGGTAGCCCAGCTGCCTGGGGGATGTGGAGCTGGGAGGTTGTGAGCCTGTTTGCTCTTGACTCTCAAATAGGAGTCCTTGGGAGGATTTAGTTTTCTAAGTGGTCCACGAAGTTTGGCAAGGGAAAAGAAGTGCTAAGGAAAACCAACCAGCATTCAAACTGCACTCTCCACCACTAGGGGGCACCTGCTCTGTGGCTTAGGGGGCACCTGCTCTGTGGCTGGGCAATCCGCCTCTTAACCAGCGGAGCAGGAGCAGTTGGAGTCTGTTCTGAGCTCCTGAGCTCCGAGGGAGCTGGAGAAGAGAAGGGAGAAGCAAAGAGGCAGCTGGGCAGCTAGATGGAGCGTCGGGGCCTGGCACACTGCCTGCTGACTTTGTAGTACGGGGAACCTGCCAGGGTGCAGAGACCCCACTCCTGCAGTTATGCACACCCTGTCCTAGAAGGTAAGAGCCACAATTTTCTCATTTTGCAGTGTATTAGAAGAAACTGGCTTGCAGTAGCTGCTTTGAAATTTGGTGTTCAGTAAGTAGTTGCTAAATGAATGGACAGATGAGTGTGTGGACTAATGGTCCAGCCTTCACTCAGTCCTGCACCTCTTTTCCTAAAACATGCATATAGATCCACATAAAAGAAGTAAATAGTCTCTCCTATCATTTTTATTTTGTGGACCAGGGCATTAAACCCAGCATATAAAACTAGAGAACACCATGCTTAGTGAAGTGAGTCAGAAGCAGAAGGTGAAACATTGAATGGTCCCTCTGATATGAGAGACCCAGATCACAACTCCTATGGAACTTAAGACAAAAGACAAAGTGAAAGAGGGGTGTAGGGTCGGGCAGGAGGGAGGGAGGGCTGGGTAGGGGGTGGGACAAAAGGAGAGTGGGAAAGCCCTTGTCACCTTGACAAGATACGTTATGTGCACAAAATGCTCAACTTCATTGTAAACCTTGAATTTTGCATCTATACATATCAATAAAATGTGGGAAAAAAAACATGCTAAGCAAATGCACTACTGCTAGGTACACCCCAGATCCCAGGCACTACAGCTCTAACAGTCCTGGCCTTTTCAGATTCTGGAGTCACACTATTCAAAGCTGCATCAGTGATCCCTTTTGAAGCCCGATTGTCTAGGAAGATCAGGTCTTCTATGTAGACTGTATGACAAGGGAAGAGGAAGTTTGAGAATTAGCAGTGGACAACTGGATTTTTAGAGAACATTTTTGACACAGTCATTTTCCTGCATTGGAGAAACTCCACTGGGGTGAGGAAGGGCTTAAAGGAAGGAGGAAGAACGCCTCAGGAGAAGGTCCTGGCCATGTCATTGTGCTCCAGGGAGCAGGGCTTCCTGGGTCTCTTTTCTTCTGCCTCTGAGACAGAAGTATTCCTGCATGGACCATGCTTACTTGTTTCAATTTTGAGGAAGCCTAGATCTCCCATTTTGTGTGGGTGTTGCTGCCAAGGAGACCCACGTCTCTGAAGCCATGCATTGGTCATCCTCTCAGCAGAAAATCTTGGCCAGCAGATGCTCTCCATGCCTCTTAGAATAGTTCTACAGGCAGAATTTGGCACTAGAGCAACTTAGGTGTTCTGGGGCAGCCTTTCTGAACACTGACTCTTCTTTTTCCAGTCTTGCTAGAGTATTGATGTCACCAGTGTTACAGGCAGGCTTTGGTGCTCTCTTTGTCTTCAGCCATTTCAGGAATAGTGATGATAACCTCCCCATGAGCCTCAGCCTCCAGACTTGCTGTGGTGTTGATGGGAGGGCTCTCATGGGCCCACAGAGTTATGAACTTAGCAACTGTGGCCTTCTCAGGGATACCTAAGAGAGCACCCACACAGGGGCAGTAGCCACCCAGCAGGTAATATGCCTTTCTGTGCCAGCCCTCTTCCTTTGCAGCAGACGTGGGAGTCTGTCTGGGTGGAAAGAGTTCTGGGAGACGCTACTGCTAGAAAGAAAACCAGAACTCACTAGTTAGGTGTCCTTTATACCTAGTCTCTGAAGCTCCTTCCTGGCCGAAGCCCTCTCATATCCCTGGCACCCAATACACAACTTTGTCACGTAGTTGCTATTGGGTGCCAGGGTTGGGATTTTTAGTGTGCATGTACTTGGCTCCTGTGGGACCAGCTGCACTGTCATTCCCGACACAGCTGTTCTGTGTTTCCAGCGAGGCCTGCTGAAGTTGAGAGAATTGCCATGAGCATCCGCTCCATATCTTGATACAACTCCCACATATTTGATCTCCTCCTACTCTTCCTCTGGATTTTGTGCTACTCATACTGAAAGGGCAGTAGGCCAATTTAATTTCTACATGGATGCACTTTCTTTCTTCATTCTTTTCTTCAGTTCTTTTCTTCTTTTCTTGTTTTTCATTCTTTGAACTTTCTGTTTTATTTAGCTTCTCTTTGCCACTATATTTTTTAAGAGCTTTCATTTTAGCTATGCTTGCCTTCAAACCCAAGGTCAGCCCATGAGTCAGGAAATTATGGGCATGTACTACCAAGCCAGCCTCCGGTTTAGGTTGCCTTCATGTGTATTTCCTACCAGAACATGACAGTTCCAGATTATGCCATGACTTGCTGTCTCTCGTTTCTACCAGAACGCCCATGCCAGAGGAGCAGTTCCTGGTCTCCCTGCTCACTGTGGCAGTGCTGCTCACTCTGTCATCGGGCAGGCGTTCATCACTACAGGGACTAGAACATTGGCCATTTTAGTGCTCTTGGGGCTTGCACCTAAAATCTGGCATATCACATCCTGGACTCCAGAAGGGGGCTACAACACCCAGCCTTGAAATTGTATTATCTCGCCGATTACTTGGTGAGTGCCTAGAGCACCAGATCTTAAATGTGTCATTCTCTGATATATTAGAAGTAACTAGCTGGTTCACACTGGTGTGCACTAGATACTTGCTGAGGAAAAGAACAAATAGAGGTAAGGACTGATAGCTCAGCACAGCATCCTCAGCCCTTTTCTTTTTTATACTACACACACAAACACACGTATACACTCACACACATGCACACACACACACAAATCCCCATGGAACATGTGGAAGTGCTCATCAGTCTCTCCTGTTCTTTTGTGGGGTAGGGCATGACACCTAGCACCTCACCTGTGCTAAGAGCATATGACAACTAAGTTACACCTGAGGTCCCAGGCCCCCCATTTCTGTAGCTCCTGGCCTGGATGTGATCTCTGTTCAGGCAGGATTCATTGTACCATTTGCACTGTTCAAAGCTGCACTGAAGGTCCCATTTGAAGACAGAGGGACTTATAATTCCCAGCCCTTGTGTTTGGAACATATTTCAAAGGACCTTGAATGTTTGAAGATTAGCATTGGAGAAAGTGGAGCTCTAGGTAAATTTTTGACACAAAACAATTTTATTGAGTCGGAGGAACCCCACAAAGGGTAGGGAAGGATCAGGGGAAGGAGAATGAACAGGTCAGGAGATGTTCCTTGACATGCCATTCCAGCTCCAGAGAGAGGTCTCTGGGGCATGTTCTTTCTGCCTCCTGAGACCCTAGGCAGGAGGATTTGGGCACAGCCGACATTTATTTCTGTTTCGAGGAAGGCTAGATCATCCTGGGTTGGGCGGCCCTTATAGCCTGTGACTGAGGACGAGTCATTGCCAAAGAGACACAAGGCCTCGCTGAGGCCATTCAGCATTCAACCTGTCAGCAGAGAGGCTCAGGCAGCAAGCTTCCTCGCGTGCTGCTAGGATGGTTGCAGCAGCGACGTTTGGCGCTAGGGCAGCCGAGGTACTTGTGAGGCTCTGCCACAGCCCGTCGTTTTCTGCCATCCCCCCTGGACTCTATCTCTTTAGTTTCAGGTCTGGCTGGGCTGTAGATGAACATGTGGCAGGAGGCTTGCTGTAGTGCTGGCTTCCCTGTTTTCACCTTTCTGGGGGCAGTGATGTTATCTCCATGAACACTTCTGCCTGTGGACTTCTCTGCTGCCAAAAGGGCCACAGTGTCCTTGAAATCATTAGCGTGGGCCAGCTGTGTCACTAACTTCTCAACTCTGGCCATTCCAGAGAGAGGGAAAGGAGCATCCCCATAGAGCCGGTAGCCGCCAACCAGGCAGTATGTCTCCCCGTGCCAGGCCACCTGGGTCTCTCCACTTCCTTTGTAGAGGACATGGTAGTACCCAGGGGTAGCAGGAGCTCTGGGAGGCACTGCTGCTAGAAAGAAAACCAGGACTCGTGAGTCGCTTCTGTTTTGTACCCAGTCCCCCAGGACATTCCTCTCCTGTGTGCCTTCCTAGCTGAAGCCCTCTTACCTCCTTGGCACCCCAAGCACAGCTTTGACATGTAACTGGTCATGGTCCTCAGGGAAGGGATCCCAAGTGCTGAAGCAGTCGGCTTCTATGTAACCAGCTGCACTGTAATTCCTGAGACAGGTGTTCCCTGTGAGGCCCACAGACCCTTGAGAGGATTGCTACTGGCACTCAGTTCGTATCTTGGGATCAATGTTACTAGACTCCGAGAGCCTCCTTTCATGAACTCAGCACTGAGGGGTGCTGCTCTGTGGTGTGACTCCACCTCAGGAGATTTCTGTCACGGCCTCATGACACCACCCAATACTCTGTCCTCAGCAGCTCTAATGGGATGTATCCCATAGGAATTATGCAGTGGCTCTGAGACTTCAGGGAAACCCGCCTGAGTGGAACACTGTGTCATATGGAAAGCTTTGAAGCTGATCCAATTAGTTTGGCATTTGCTGAGAGTCTCACGAAGAAAGAGCCCAAACAAAGCCTTAGTTCTGGGAGTGGGTGTTTTTCTACATTGTCTATGTTGGTCTCTAAGTCCAGAGCTCAAGTGATCCTGTGTCAGTGCCTGGGACTACACAGGGAGTGAATGGAACTGCAACCTAAGTCCCTTGGTGGGTTTATGGGCACCAGTAAACTTGACTCAAAAGCAGTATCTTGTAGCAGAGGTGGGAAGTCTAAGCACAAGCTCACTGTTGACATGTCCCTTTCCCTGGACAGTGTGCGGGAATAGCGTGGGTCCCTGACTAGCAACGTTGCTTTGGGTCCTCTTCATGGCAGAAGTAGTTCAAGAGTGTGGCAGGCAAGCAGAAGAGAGATGTGTCATCCCTATGATGTTGTGTGTGAGGACTCTTGTACAGGTAGCCCGAGCTTACCTGCTCCTCTGCCCTCCCAGGGGACAGATGATAAAGTAGGAGTAGCTATATAAGAGATTGGGTGAGACATTTCCTGTCAGTCAACCAAGCAGACTGGTAGCTGGTAGAGAAGTGGCAGGGCAGTTTCCTCAGGTGTGTGTACTTTTCCTGTCATGGCAACGTGGAATTCTGTGATGTCACCGCCAGTCAGATATATCACTTCCCAAAGGGGTGGCCTAAAGGGCAGGCTCAAGTCCTCAGGATTTGTGCTGGGAAGGGCAGAAAAAAAAAAGAGCAAAGAATGCTGCTTGGCCCACCTAGCTGGCCTTTCCACCCATATCCTAGTCGAGTAGCCCTACCTTGGGAAGAACACATGTGAGAGACCACAGGAGGGCAAGAGCATCCTAAATTTTACTGTTGGCCTTGGAGTCAAGATGAATAAAACAGAAAGTATGCAAGGCTTTGTCCCCAAGCACTGGATGGTTTGACCCCCAGAGCTTTGATTTTGTTAGG
Source organism: Ctenodactylus gundi (assembly GCA_004027205.1). Lineage (NCBI taxonomy): Eukaryota > Metazoa > Chordata > Mammalia > Rodentia > Ctenodactylidae > Ctenodactylus > Ctenodactylus gundi. The sequence continues at coordinate 111,340 of PVKB01004545.1, forward strand.
TAGCACTACGAGGCTCCTTGGAAGTGACCTAAGCGTCAGTGAGATTTGGACCTCTGCAGGGTGAAGACCGTTACATTTGGATGAACATAGTGCAAAGCCAGGCTCAGAAGCAAGTTGAGTGCGTGTGTGGTTTCTCAGTCAGCTTTTAAACCACTCTTGGTGTTTCCTAGGCTTAAGAGTCCTTTCCCCTCAAGAGTCCTTTTGGACTTTTTGGGCTTTCAGCCATTCAGCTGGGCCAGGCCTCGTGACTCTGAAATATAGACTTACTTTTACTGAGATACTGCGTTGTGTTTCTTACTTGTGCCCTTAAGTATATTACAGAACTTTTAGTCCCCTCCTCCCCATCATGGTCATTATTTCTCTGCCTCTTCTTAGACAAGCCATAATTTTGAAACTCAAGAATACTTTTAACTGAAATTCTTGTAGCAATATTCTGAATGGTCAGATTACAAGCATACAGGACACCTCCTCACTGTTATCTTTTACTTATCCCTAGGGAAACCTTCCAATATAAAATATATACAAATGGTTTATGGGGCTAGTCCAGTGGCAGAAGTTTTAGATGATGTGCTTTGCAGGCACAAGGCTGTGGATTATTTCACTGTTACCTCTTGAAAAAGAAAAAACTGGAGAGACATCTATTGACTTTTTATGTAGCAATAGCCAGCTTAAACAGTTGTCAAAGAATCACTCATCTTGTTTCTTGTATACCCTTATGTATATATTTCATACATTGTTACTTTTATTCTTTTGGTGTTGGGCTTTGTTGCTGATGTTCCCAGTGTTGTGCATGTTCTGCTTTTCAGCTTTTTCCAGCCTCTGGGGAGTTAAAAAAATATATACAAGGCTGATGGTGTAGCTGAGGGGTAGAATGCCTACCTACCATGTCCAAAACTATTGTTTTGGCCCCCAGAGATGTTTCAACTACTTCTTTATTATCATGAATTACCTCTCATATTCTAATTGTTTTTACTTCACATTTATTTATTGCGTCATGTTTTGAAAGATAAGAAGATCAACAGAGTATCTTAGTTGCTTTGTTGTTGGTGGGACAAAATGTCCAACATCCACAATCTAAGGGAAGAAAAGATTTATTTTCTGTTAGGTAATGGAAGCTCACATTTTTGGATGGTCACAGTGGCCCAATGTGGTGAACATACATGTTGGAGGCAGCAGCTGGAGAAAGAGCAGGTAACAAGCTGTTCACAGTGTAGTAGACACAAGACCAAGCAAGGGAGGAAGGGTGGAACTGGCGCACACCCTTCCAGACGAAGCCCCGAGCATCCACCCCTTCCAGCCAGGCCCCACCTCCTAACAGCACACAGTTTCTGTAGGTACAGGAGGCTTTTGGGGGACAGTCCAGTTTAAAGTGAGGGTGAGATCAGAATTAGTAAGTCACTCCACCTGGGTGCTGTCCATCACCTGAAAAACCTATGTATGTGAAAAGTATGTCTGAAGGGCTCTTTTGCAAGCACTTGAACAGTACTTGGCCTCGTATATCTGGCATTTGCCTTTCCAGATTTCAGTGTCTACTTTTGTGATTACCCAGAATATATCAGAGATAATTGCCCACCTGATAAATTACCTATGATGGGCTGGAAATCCTAATCCACCTGACTTAGACTCCCAGAGTGATAGGATTATACGTATGTGCTATCGACCCAGATTTGTCCTGTGTCCTTTAGATAGTTCACCCACATGTGGAGGGCAGACTAGATGTTCACGAGCTAACTGTTTGCAGCAAGAGCATGAGGAATGTTCCTGGATCCATAATCCCAGCATATCTGTTATTCAGTTGTCTTGAAAGGGGCTGGCAGTAGACAACTGTGCTGTTTTCAAACCATCCTTGGTTCTTTACCTTCTCCACAACAACAACGAAATAACACAGAATGCTCAGCTCCCCTTGCACCAAGTATTGCTGGGCGCACTCCTTCCTCTTCTATCTCCTCAAAGCAGTCTGTGGCAGCTTCCTAAAGCTGAGCTGGAAGGTGAATTTGGAGTGGCCAGGGCTACCCTGTTCTGGAGCCAGGCACCACACCACTGGCACAAAGCAAGCATTGAACTCATGATCTTGAAGAGGACTGCGGTTGGCATCCAGGAGGTTGCTGCCTCTCCTCTTACAGAGCTAGGGCATATGTTAAGGTTGTGTGTGGCAGACTCTGAAGCGACTCTATACTTCGATCAGCGCTACTACTGATTCAGCATTTCATCCTGCCCACATGGCGTAGCTGTTTTGTTATGTATGTTTGTGTTTGCCTCTGTGAGAGTGTGTGTTTGTGTGTGCACGTGTGTGTGCATGTGAGACAGATTTTTTTTCCCCTACTTCTTATTGTACATGAGGAAAGTGAGCTGCAGGGCAGGAGGCGACCACACGTGTGCTCTCCCAGCTAAGGCAGATGGAGAATCCTGGAACCACCGTATCTAGCTGCTGTGCCCTCATCAGGGAGGGCCTTTTCCTTACACCCAGGCAGTTTTCTTACTTACCATCCTTCAGCGGTCAGTCACTGGTGCGGGCTCTTTTGTGAAGAGTGCCGTGAAGTAGTGGCACGAGTCTCCATTTCTCGCAGTTACTGGCATAAAGCACACAGAAGGTGGACTTCCAGGTCCTGGGAACCTCCCTTAGCAAACCATAAGTGCACCCTGTCTGATTTCACAGTTAGCTTCAAGTTCATGTCCTGTCTCTCTGGCTCAAGTTTCTTCATTCTTCTCTGTTCACAGCATGACATTCACAGGTACACACACACAGATGCGCACACACACACTGCCCATCAAATACCCTCTGCAGCGTTAGGTCTGCACGCAGAATGCCCCCTCCTAGGCCTGGCTTCCTGGCTCTCACAGCTGGCTTCTCCTGGCATGCTGAGTAACTGATTTCTCACTGATACCATATCTAGCTAAACCTCAGAAGTTTTATTCTCCTCCTCCTTATTCTTTACTTTTTTTCTTCTTAAAGTTCTAGATCACCTCAAACTGAGATCTCTCTGACAGCATTCTGTGTTTAGATTACAAACATTCAAGACACTGCACACCTCTGTGTACTTTTTTTTTCTTTTGTTGAGACAGGGTCTTGCTCTGTAGTCCAGGCTGGCCCTGAACTCATTATGGAGCCCAGGCTGGCCTTGGACTCATGGCAATCCTCCTGCCTCAGCCTCCCGAGTGCTGGGATTACAGGCGTGTGCCACCACGCTTAGCTTATGTGGTGCTCGGGAATCGAATTCGGGTACTTAACACTTGAGTTAGTGCTTGCTAAGCAAGCGCTTTAACTGCTGAGCTGTTCCTCCAACCCCTCTGTGTACTTATTTTTCCCCACATTTTATTGATATGTATATGTGCAAAATTCAAGGTTTACAAATGAGGTTGAGCATTTTGTGCACATACGTATCTTGTCAAGGTGACAAGGGCTTTCCCACTCTCCTTTTGACTCTCCCCCTACCCATCCCTCTCTCCCTCCCCACCCGACCCCCCTCTTTCACTTTGTCTTTTGTCTTAAGTTCCAAAGGAGTTGTGACCTGGGTCTCTCATATCAGAGAAACCATCCGATGTTTCACCTTATGCTTCTGACTCACTTCACTAAGCATGATGTTCGCAAGTTTCTTCCATTTGCCTGCAAAAGCCGCCACGCTGTTGGACTTTATTGATGCATAGTATTCCATTGTGTATAAATACCACAGTTTGTGTATTCCCTCTGTGTACTTTTTTAATAGTCAAACCTTCCCATGTACAATGTGGAGAGATGAGCTAAAGATGGATTAAGGCAGTAGAGGTTTGAGATCATGTGCTTTTCATGCATGAAGCCCTGGCTTATCTCAACACCTCTCAAAACAAAACAAAACAAAAAGAAAAATACTAGAGAGAAAGCCAATGAATTTTTAGGCAGCAACAACCCACTTAAACAACTGTCAAATAATAACTCGTTTTTAAAAAAATTTGTATGCTGTGTACCCTTTGCTACATATTACTATTAATTTGGTGCTGGGATGAACCCAGAGCTTCCCATGGTAGCATGTAGTTTGCCTTTGAGCTACAGCTCCAACCTCTAGAGAGTATTTTTTTTTTAATTATGGGGCTGAGTGTGTAGCTCAGTAAGAGAGTGCTTGTCTAGCATGTTCAAGAGCCTGGGTTGACAAGACAGATGAGGAACTGCTCCAGGACCTGGTGGCAGGGTACTAGGCCAGACAGAGCCTGGACAGGCTGGATCTCTGCGAGAGTGATCTACGTCTAGGACTCACAGACTCTACAGCCCCCTCCTCAGAGTTGGCCAGACACAGTCTGAAAGAGTTGGCTACAGCAACCCAGAAGACGGATGGAGTAATGGAGGCAGCTCCTCAGAATCTGAGCACAGATGCCATAGCACTAGAGAATGGAGCCGTATCAGATGTGTCAGATCCTGAGACATACTCAGTGTGCACAGAGTGCTGGCTGCTATGGCAGGATCCCTGCCCCAGGACCTTATGATGTTCTCCACTATAAGGGGCCAGACTTGGAGTGTGTCTCCCTCATGCCTGCCTGGGCACAGGGTGACTGGCAAGGAGACTGAAGGCTGTGACCAGTGCAGCAACCGCTTCTTGGATTGGGCCAGGGATGGAGCAGAAGATCACCCCAAAGCCTGGTACTCAGGGTTTCCACAGAGTGAAATTGGGCTCCCGAAGTTCATACTTGCCACCTCCTTCCTTCTCCCTCCAGCTAGAATTTGGATACTTTTGCTTGGTAAATATATCACTTTTTCTGAAAAAAAAAAAAGCCCTGGGTTGAATTCTTATACCAAAAAGAGAAATTTTAAAAATTGAACTGATGCACAGATATGAATTTCATCTATATTTAAATATACATCTGTATGGGGTAAGGGTCTTTACAAAATAAAATGTCGTAGCATTATGGCACCTGAAGACATCAACTATGCTTATTTATTATCACAAGTGATTTCCTATGTTCATGTTTTCCTGAGTGCCCATTTATTTATTCATTTTGTCATTTTGTTTTTGTTTTTCTATTGTTTAATTTTTGAGACAAGGTCTCGCTCTGTAGCCCAAGCTGGTCCTGAGCACACCGTGGAGCCCAGGCTGCCTTGGACTCAAGGCAATCCTCCTGCATTGTCCTTCCAAGTGTTGGAATTACAGGCGTGTGCCACCACACCTGGCTTATGTGTGCTGGGGAATCCAACTCAGGTGCTTCGTGCTTGCTATGCCAGCGCTTCAACCGCTGAGCCAATCCTCCATCAGGAGACTGACATGGAATGCTTTGCTACAGCCCCAGTTTTTAAAATATATTATTTTGAAACAAGGTCTAAGTATCCCAAGCTGTCCTGGAACTTGCCGGCGCTTTCTGATTAGCTAGGATTATAAACATGCTCTAGCGGCTGGAGGCATGGCACAGCGTTTAAAGCACTTGCCTTGCAAGCTGATTTCAATTCTACAGCACCACAGAAAGCTGCTTGTGGTGGTGCATACCTGTGATCCCAGCACTTGAGAGGCTGAGGCAGGCGGATTGTCCTGGGTCCAAGGCCAGCTTTGGCTATACCAGTGAGTTCAGGACCAACCTGGGCTACAGAGCAAGACCCTGTCTCAAAAAATAAACAAACAAAACACATGCACTAGCATGACTGGTTGAAATTTTTTAAACTAGATTTTTTTGAATTATAATATAATATTGCATGTGGCTTTAGTGGTTCAATCTGTATGTATATCTTTCCTGTTTTTCTTCCTTGCAATTTATTGAAATAAATCATGCCCTTATGCTTACTGTTTTTATCACTAGGAATTTAACCTAGGGCTTTCCCAAGAAACTACATCCCAAGTTCTATTTTTCCTTTTCCTCTTGAGACTGGGTTTCATTAGGTTGCCAAATTTCCCTGGTTAGGGTAGAACTTGCAGTCCTCCTGCCTACGTCTGCCATTACCAGAATGCTGGTATAGCTGTTTTGTTATGTATGTTTGTGTTTGCCTGTGTGAGAGTGTGTGTTTGTGTGTGTGCATGTGAGACAGATTAACAATATCTGCAAGTACTGGCACCTTGCCCGCTTCAGTTTAACCTACTGCTTTTGCTGATTGCATGCATAGTGTCATCTTACAGATTTGGCTATCTCTGTTTTTCCTGTAAACTGGTAGTTGTGGAGATATTTTTAATGTATTGTTTGATTCATTCACTTAGAGGTAGAGTTCCTCGGATGGCCGCCCACCCACCAGCTTAAGCCATTCTTCTGCTTCAGCCTCCCAAATAGCTGAGGCCATAGGCCTTCACCACTCTGTCTAGCTAAGGGAAGATTTTGAAGATACAGATGTGCAGATCTTCACCTGAAAACTTTCTAGGATATGTTTTGGTGCTGGGGAATATCTGGTTTCTAATGGCTGTAGATGAGTCTGTTTTTGTTGTGTTCGATTAGCCCTTCTGGACAAGGATACTTTGCCTAAGGCTGAGAGCTATGAGTGGCTAATGGTGCCAGCTCCTGTTCTGGACTGCCAATGTGGATGGGCATTGGACACAGGCCCAAACCTTTGCTAGCTCTCCCCGATTCATTCCCCAAGATCACCTGTCTGTTTAGTTGCTTGTGGAGACATTCCACTAATAACTATTGGTTTTTCATTTCAGTAACTCACAGCAGCTAGCATCATTTTAGTATCTACATCAAATTTCTTTTCTATTCTGTTGATATTCCTGTCTAGTGCCTTTTTGAAGCTAAACCAGGATCCTAATTTTCTCCTTTTGTTCTTTGTTAAAGGACTGGCTCAATCTTTTTCAAACCCGGGCCCTTTCAGCCTTCAGCTCTTTAGGCTCAAGTCCCCTCCCATTTTATTTTCAATTAAAGTTCTCACCTATAAATTTGTGCTGATTACCTCAGTTTCAATTTCCAATATTACTGTAGCAAAAACCCACACTAGCCAGCCACAGTATCATTGAGCATATCCCCAACCTATACCTATGCGATATTTTTAAAGGTGGTACATAGAAAGTGAAGGAAAAAAATTTAAGACAATCATTTATTTATTTGACAGGGCAAGATCATTTAAGGAGAGGAAACATATCCAAAAAATGTTTATCTTGGTGTCACAGGCATCAATGCTCACAACAAAATAACACTACTCAGTACGTCACAGAAACAGGCCAATGCAACCAGGAAGCTACAATCATAACACTCAAAAATAAGCCACGATGCTTAAAAACAATTACTAGGGAGTTACAGAGAATAATAATCTCCATTTCACTGACCTGCATTTTCTGCTTTTGGGCTATTGGCCCATAGTAATTGGCTGGTTTCTGGACAGTTACTAAGAAGTGAGTCTCCCTGTGTTCTAGAGAACTTTGGTACACATTTCTTACACTTCTGTATTGTCACTGAATCAGAGTCAATTTCAGGCTTACCTAGTTCACATCACTGTTACTTCTGAAGTACTCTAGAGAGTAATAGCCTCTCTCATAGTGCTGTAAATAACATTCCATACTTAATACATTTAACACTACTACAGTGCACCCAAATCACTTTTAGTCCTATGGTACATACTTCAAAAAGGCAACAGAAAGCCACTGGTGTAAGTTTAAGAAGAAATTCTGGGTGCTCTCCTGGCCTGAGGTATACAAATAAAAATAATCTCGCCCTGCGGCTGTGCATTACCAGGTGGAAATGCCATCCGGTATAAGAGCATCTTAGGAATCTTACCTAAAGCATATTTTTCTGTTCAAACCCTCATACAGTTATTCCTTTACACCTATATAATTCAACAAAAGTAATGATTTTGTACCTGTGCAACTCATCCAAAGCAATGTTCTCTACCAAACATAAAGCCGAGCTTCCTGTGGTTTTCCATCTCAAAGAGCCAGCCATGTTTCTCTAGGAGTAAAATTACTGTTTCTGAAGAACTTCAATTCTGTCTCCTCATCCTCACCTTTGGTACCATACGGTAAAGATGGAAAATTCTAAGTCTGCTTTAAGTCAGAAGCTACAGAACAATTTAAAAAAAAATTTTTTTTTGAGACAGGGTCTCACTCTGTGGTCCAGGCTGGTCCTGAATTCACTTCAGAACCCAGGCTGGCCTTGGACTCACGGCAATCCTCCTGTCTCAGCCTCCCGAGTGCTGGGATTACAGGCGTGCGCCATCACGCCCAGCTTATGTGGTGCTGGGGAATCGAACTCAGGTACTTAGCACTTGGCTTAGTGCTTGCTCAAGCACTTTAACCGCTGAGCCATTCCTCCAGCCCCAGCTACAGAACAATTTGACTTTAATTTTCTAAAAAAATTAAAATACGTTAGATCCAAATGTTTTGAACATATTTTGACCAATTCCTTTAAATCTGCCTTTAGATTAATGAGGGAAGTTTTATTTTCACTAATTCACTAGTTTAGTATGAAATAAACTAACACAGACTATGAATAAGTTACATTTGTTAATGACAAATTGCCTGTTTTCCTCTCTGATTACTATTCTTCTACATTGGCAAGATAATGTCATCACAAATGGCTTGTTGGTCTATTTTAGCTATTTTTACACTGTAATCAGGGACATTTTTTACAGCTAATTGAGGAGAACTCAAGTAGTTTTACAGCCAGTCAAGTTTGTTAAGTATCTTTGTTACAACAGAATTTCCAACAAAAAAATGCTCACTGCACAGTCTCAGAGAAGCGACAGAACAACACAGATGATGTTGGGAGGCTGTGGGAGTGGGGTGGGTGCAAAGATGTGAATAAATTAAAAACTGGTAAGTATCTGCGAAAGCAGAGACACTTTGTAGGGGACATAGAAAAACCGAGAAGTCACCATTTTGGAATCTGATAAGAACTGAAGATCATTTTACTATAATTCATGCTGCAAGATACAGTAGTCACACAGTATTTCCAGGAAAATTCCTGAAAACTGTAGTGCAAAAGAAATCTAAGAAAATAGTCACAAAATCACCATTTTTTATATGTTCAAAACAGTGACTTTTACAAAAGATGCAAATTTGTTTCAAAAGAAAAGAAATTTCTATATGAAAGTTCTGAGATGCATTTCACAGACAGCTTATTCACCATCAGTTATGACTAACTGTACAAACAGGGGCCATAGATTTTTTAAAAATTAGGTCTGAAAGGTCAATATAAATACTGACTGGGGGGAAATGTTTCGCACCCCGAACTCCAACGTTTGGCTCTGTGTTCTGTCCTGATACTACAATTTGTAAAAATCTTAACGGCACAGTGACTCGAGTTTTTGTAACTTCAGTGATGTGTTAAAGGACAGTGCATCTTGGTTGGAGGAATTTGTTGTATCGAAAGGCCGGAACAGTACTTGACCACAATGATTAAATACATAAAAGGATGGGCGATTCCTTAAGGCGTCAGATGTTTTCTTCTTTAGTTCTGAAGTGGCATCCATGTCTTTAAAGTCCCCTGCAAGATGAACTCTACCATAACAGGTAACTGCAAAGGCCAGAAGTGTCTGAAAACTATTGGCAGTGATTCATCTTTCTTTTCTGTTAATCGCATATAAGAACAATGCTGTGCGGTAGAAAAGGCAGCGTGAGCTAGAGCAGAAAGACTGGTGCCTGCTAGCCCCTTCCACAGAGATGGCACCGTGACTCTGAAGGACGAGCAGCTCAGCAAATGAAGCGAAGGGTGGCAGAATTGTGCTTTTTTCCACTGGTGGTTGTCCCTAAAGTGAAGGAAAAGTTTAACTTCAGATGATTTTCATTGGTGTTCTCTGAAGTTCTGTTGGGCTAGAAGATCATAGTATGAATAAGGATTTTACACACACAAAATCTCAGATTCCAGTAGAACAAGGTACATCTCAGTTATAATAATCAACCATTCAATAGCTCTGTGGAGAGCAGCTGGATTCCCAGCACCGTGTTTGGCACTGAGTTATAGCGCAGGCTTAACAGACATAGTTACTGATGCATAGCATTTTCAGCATAGAGAGGACAAAGGTGAAGCAGGGGTCAAATAATTTGCTGTGGCTTTAGTAGGTGTCATGAGAATATTCAGTAGAGATGTCTGAGAGACAGTTAGGGTGGTACCCACTGATGGAAAGGGTAACTGAAGGGGTAGCAAGGGCTAGGAACATAGTCCAGTGATATGACTCATGGCCTACATGTGTGGAATCCTGGGCTCAGTCTTAAAAACTATAATCAAGAAGAAAGAGAGGAAGGAGGAAGAGGAGAGAAATAATAATAAGAGAAAATGTGGAAAAAGGCAAAGAAGGAAACTATAGGAGAGTGATTTTTATTGAGGATGAAAGGGCGAGAAGTACAGGCTATGAAGAGCGTAGACTTTGTGCTCAGAGCAGTAGAAAACCAGTTAAGGAAGTGAGCACAAGGTCAGGCTTCTAATTTTTTGTTTTCTTGAACAAGGTCTTGTTATGTAGTCCATGCCGGACTTGAGCTCTCTGTGGAGCCCAGTCTGGCCTTGAAATCTTTCTCCTCCTACTTAGCTACCTGGAAGCCTATGGTTACATGTATGCACCACCATTCCCAGCTCAGATTTGTGTGTGAAACGGCCATTTCAGCTTATGGAAGGAGAAAGGTAATATAAGGGAAAGAAATTTTGGTAAGATTGTGTAGAAGTCTAATTTCACCTCTTGGCAGCTTGCTCAAAATCATGACCAAATCAACCTCCACCATCAAAGTGGCTTTGGTCTAAAACCTACCTTTGAAAGAATATTTATGTCAATTATTGTCTTCTTTGAGACAGGTTCTCGCTCAGTAGCCCAGGCTAGTCTTGAACTCAGTGTGTAGCCCAGGCTGGCTTTGGACTCAGAGCAATCCTTCTGCCTCAGCCTCCCAAGTGCTGGGATTACAGGAGTGCACCATCATGCTCACGCTCAGCTTATGTGGTGCTGGGGAATCAAACTCAGGTACTTAGCACTTAACTTAGTGCTTGCTAGGCAAGCGCTTTAACCATTGAGCCATTCTTCTAGCCCTGTCTTTAAGTTTTTAAGGTTAAAGAAAAGAAAGCTATGCATTAAAGTCTTGGAAATCAATGAAGTGTTTAGAGGTGGGATTTTTGGAAGGTGGCTAGATCATGAGGGGTCTGACCTCATGAATGGATTAATCCCTTTATGAATTCATAACTTAAGGGGTTATGGGGAAGGGGTTCTTGTATAAAATCAAGCTCTCTCTCTGTTTCCTGGCCACCATGATGTGAGCCACATCCTCCACCTTGTCCTACCCCCATAATGTTCTGCCTCACTTCAGGCCCAAAGCAACAGAGCCAGCTGACCATGAACTGAAGTCTCTGAAACCATGAGCTCACATAAATCTTTCCTCTATATAAGAGTTTTATCTCAAGTATCTTACCACAGCAAGAGAAAATAAACACAGTAATCAATACATATGTTTTTCACTTAGTGTTCTCACTTTTTTGCTCTACTTAGTGACCTAAGACAAATACAGTCACTCTTTTTCTCCACAAATTTCAATTGCCTGCAGTTTGGGTGGGGCTTAGTAAGAAGGTTCATCATTGCTGCATACACCTTCAGTGAGACAGACTGATGAGGGCCACAGGATCAGGTTCTAGACTGGCCTATTCGTCAGCTTTGGGTAAGAGAGTTAGAAAGGGAACGAAAGTAAAAATGATTAAGATGCAATACATTTATGCACCGATCCCCCAAGTGAAATGCAATTATTTTGTATCAGAGATACATACTAATAAAAATAATAATTTTGGAGGGGAAATCTGCCTTAAGAGACCCCCTCCACACACAAGCTTTGGCATTGCCTTTTAGCAACTTAAGAGTTAAATCCCCAGAATGATTCCAGTCCCCTTTCACTAAAATGTCTTCCTAAGAAAGCTCCACACTAATAGACTGGTTTAATATTTGTTTCAGCCAAAACCTGAAATGAGGCTCTTTAATTCCCTTTCTTAGAACATTGACTACAAAGGATGTATAATCATGAATTCTTCCCCCTCTCTTTGAGATGTGTACATGTGCCTCTTACAAGGCAGGGAGGTCTTTCTGAAAGCCCATGCCTTGATTTATGTTAGCTGGTTAGTTACTTTAGTACTGGGCATCAATCCCAGGCATTTATTACAAACTAAACTACACCCCCTGCCCACCTTTCTTAGTTTTTTTTGATTTTATTTTAGACAGGATCGCACTAAGTTACTAAATTGCTCAAACTGGGCTTAAACGTGGAATCCTTGTGCCTCCACCTCCCAGGATTCTGCATTACAGACCTCCGCCGCCCAGTAGCTGCTCTGGGTGGGCCAACTGCTCTGCACTTTTTTCCTCTCAATTTACAATCCCGTTGGGAAAAAAAAAAAAAAAAACTAAAACAGTGAAACAGCAATGTCTCCAGGTCCTCCAACATGAATATGTTTCATATTACACCTATTTATAAATTAAAGAGGATTGACAACTTAGGGGCTTATTTAAGTGAAAAAAAAAATGGAAATGAAGTGAGTCAAGTGAAAGGTTTCGCCGTTAGTGAAGATAAAGGCCAGGCAGAAACAAAAAGTCTGGTTCATCTTTATTAAAGGTGCTCCCAGGCGAGGTTCACGGACCCCAAGGAAGGGGTCGGGGAAGTTGTACGCCAAGAGAGAGGTATAGGGCATTTATAGGATTTTGGGAAACGCACAGGACCGTGGCGGAAGCTGATTGGGTGGCTTGGCCCGTGGTGCTGGCCTCAGTTTAGTTTCCTTTTCCTTGAGTTTCGGTTTCCCAGAAGCTGTTTCTAGCAGGGGGCTTCTCGCCCTGCTGTTTTTTCTCTTCCCCTCTCCCCTCGGGCCATCATCAAGTCCCCTGGAAATAGGAAAAAATAAAAAACGAAATAGTGAAAAATTTTAAAAAATTAAATTGGTTGGTTGCAGACGTACAAATAGATGGTGTGAATGTAAACTTACTCTATGGGAAAAAGTTACGCCACTAAAAAAAATCCAATAATTATTTGAAAGGCTCACATAATATTAAGACATAGGAAAGAACTAGATATTAGGAGCTCATCTAGATTTGATTCAGGCGGACAGGCCCCTTGGTATTATCTATCCTCCTTCAGGTTAGGACATTCAAGAGATGAGGACGTTGTATTTATAAGAACAGCTTGGATATTAAACCTTCACCTGTCAAGGTTTCTGGGATATTTCTCTTCCAATCAGTCTTTTTCTGAGTAGTTTCACGATGGGGGAAACGCGGAGTAGGAGCTTTTACGTCAAGACACGTAGAATCGCGCGAACTGGTCTTTTTCCTCTCATGATTTTTGGGCCCCGTAGGCTTCCGGCCTGGACTACATTTCCCAGCAGGCCGTACTCAGACCTGGAGCCTGCAGGAGGTCAGCCAGTGGAGGCTGCGGCGCAGTCGCAGTGCAGGTCGCTGACGGGCGGGCGCTTTGCGGTTTGAATGGCTGCGGGCCCGGTCCCTCATCTCACTTGAGAACCAGCTGCCCGCGGTGTACTATGCCTTCCGGAGGCGACCAGTCGCCGGCGCCCCCTCCTCCTCCCCCGGCAGCGGGAGCCTCGGATGAGGAGGGGGATGACGACGGCGAGGCGGAGGACACCGCGCCGCCGGCCAGGTCGCCGACCCCTCAGGTCCAGCAACGGTTCGACGAGCTGTGCAGCCGCCTCAACATGGACGAGACGGCGCGGGCCGAGGCCTGGGACAGCTACCGCAGCATGAGCGAGAGCTACACGCTGGAGGTGCGCTTGGGGGAGGCGGCCAGGGGCTACTCGGGCCTAGTCGGCGTGCCCGCGGCTGACGCCACCTGGCCCGCCGCAGAGGCGTGGGTTTCTCTGCGGTCCGCCGTGCTGGAAACCCGCTTTGACAGGCTTTCCGCACCCACGCAGGCGACGGCCCCCCGTGCGTCCCTCTTAGGCGCAGGTGAGGCGCATCGTTGGCCCTCAGTGGCCCAGCGAGGCTGAGATCAGCTGTGGTCACTTTCAGGAATGCGTCCGTGCGACTCGCTTCCCGCCCCCGTTCCCACCTGTGGCCGGCGCGGACGGGTGTAGTTGTGGAGACCGCGCGGAGGGTGAGAAACTCGGCCCCGCGGGCGCCGCGCCGGACCGCACGTCGGAGCTCCGGGCCCCAGGCTGCTTGGGTTGGTCCCGGAGGGGTCTTCCGCGTCGCCCCTGCCCGGGCACCGCATCCGTTTGAGTGCCACACGTTGTTCGTTTTCGGGCTGTGTTTGAGTGTATAAACAAATTAGGACTCATGGTCTCCCAGGGGAACTGGACCTTCTGCTTGCCCGAATATAGACACGCGCCCAGCTTGTTACTAGGTGTCAGCATTGCAGCTGCGCCGTGAGGTGTAACCGTTAAAACCTGTTTGGTGGTCACCGTGTTACAGATGTATTTCATCACTGGCTTAGGAAGTTGCTGAAGAGAAAAAATAGCCCTTCCAGCCAGTGACTGTTAGCGCTGCGGGTACCTCCCTTTTGTGGGCCAATGGAAAGTAACGCGGAAGTCCGGGTTGTTTATTAGCTGTTTAGACTGCCCCGGTGTGTGACATTTAAGCATGAGGCCGTTTGATTTTCTCTCTAGTTTTATATATAGCTTCTGGAAACAGCGAAAGCCCAACCAGTGTATTACTTAATTATAATATGGTGGTTTTGCCTGTGTGTCTTTATATTGACTAATTTTTAGAAAAAAATCTGTTTTTACACTTATAGAATTTACATTCAGTTACTGGTGGGGCTGGAGGAGTGGCACATGCCTCTAATCCTAGCACTCGGGAGGCTGAGAGCAGGAAAAATTGCCATGAATCTAAGGCCAGTCCGAGCTGCACGGTGAGTTCAGGACCAGACTGGGCTACAGAGCGAGAACCTGTCTCAAAAAAAAAAAAAAAAAAAAAAAGGTAAAATGGTGGCATTAGAATGTGACAGATGGGCATACCTGGTGACTTTGGGCAAACTACTTATCCCTTGGAAAATTCATTTTTGTTGTACTTAAACTGAAGATAACCTCTTGCACAGAATTGCCATGCAGGTTAACTGATGGGATGTGCAGTTGCTGGCGCATAAAGCACTGGTATGAACAGTGTATCACAGTTAACTAGCTCTCGTATTTACTGAGGGTTCTACCCAAGGAGGCTACGTTCCTCTTTATCTCTCAGTGTTTTCCTATAGTCAGGCAGGGAGAAGGATTATTTTATTTTATTTTATTTTATTTTATTTTATTTTGCTTTAACGGTTCTTATTTTACCTTCAGCAAAGCTCTACTAATTATATAGAACAAGCATTAACACCCTACTGAGATACCTCAGCTTGTAAAGGTTGTCTTATGAAGTCTGGTGTTACAGAGGTGATACATAGTGACAGGTGGTTAGTAAAGTTTTGAAGATACACAATGATAACTTGATTTTTTTATTACTGAGTTTTTAATCTCACGTCAGTTTGTCCAATAAATGCGTGAGTATTTTTTCACTTAATAATTATGTATTTATTTGTAGCACCTGGAAATGAACCATTACTGAGGTAGATCCCTGGCTTTTTAAATTTTGAGACAGTGTCACTAAATTGCCCGGCGTTGGTCTCTGAGTAGCTGGGATTACAGGCATGTGCCTAACTCATTTATCAAAAATGTCTTGAGTGCCTATTATTTGCCATAGTGTATTAGGTGCTGGGGATAAAGTAGTGAACAAACCTAAAACTCCCTGCCCTGGTGAAGCTTATAATGGGTACTGGGTACTGCTGGAAGATCGCTCATGGACGTGTGTGTTGCAGAATGCAGCTCATGTCATAGCTCATAAAGAGTTAAGAGATTCTCATCTTTTGACTTAATTTTTTTTTTCTTTGCTTTATTCTTTTTTAAGGGAAGGAGTTAGGTTCTGGGGATCAAGTCCAGGGTCTTCACTTTGGCGACATCTCCAGGCCATTTTTCTTTTTTGTTTTGAGACAGGATTTCTCTAATTTGCCCAAGCTGGACTCAAACTTGTGATCCTTCTGCCTCAGCCTCCAAAGTGTTAAGATTATAGGCCAGCACTACCAGGCTTGGTTTTGGCTTTGTTCTTGAAGCTCATTTAAGTTTTAACTAAGAAAATAGCCTCTAGGACAAAATAATTTACTCAGTGTTATAGCTAATATATGGCAGTCAGAATTTGAAAAAAGATCTGTTTGTCCTTACAGGTATATGGCCATGTATTGTTAATTTTAAGAATTACTATTTTTAGCATTAAGGACTTTTTCAACAAATATTTTTGGACCAAAATAGATCTGGTACAGAGTCGGTTCTTCTATGGTGTGCAGCCTGTTGGATATAGATTACTTTTTTTAAAAAAATGAAATTATGCTTTATTAATTGAAAGTCATAATTTGAACAGTGTCAAATATGAAGGCAGTGATGACTTAAAAGCAAAAAGCATGCATATCAAAAAGTATACAATAATTAAGAAAAATTCAAACGAATCTCTAGCTTTAGGACATTAAAAATGGTATTGTGTGCAATTTTAACTGTTGTGCCTAAGTTCTATTTATTTATTCATTTATTGTATATGCATGAATATCAAATTCTGTGACACATTAGAGACATGGGGTTTGGGGAATCAATGAGCATCTATGCCCACCCTTTCTCAGAGGTTCACTCCTTTCTTAGCTGACCATAGCCCCTCTTTCTACCCTGCCACTCATGTTAGGGCCTTTTTATGGCATTATATTTTGTGCATTTAATAAGAGGGACACCTGTATATAGTCAGTCTTTTGTGTTGGGTCCATTTCACTGAGAATTATTGACTCAAGGTGACCCTATTTTCGCTTAGAAGCTTAATATCTTTATGGCTGCGTAGTATTCCATTGTGTATAGTTACCACATTTTCTGTAAACATTCCTCTGTTTATGGGCAGGCGGGTTGTTTCCAAGATTGAACTATTACGAATTGTGCTGCTTTATAAACATGGATATGTATATGTCTTTTTAGTATGTTGACTTTATTTTTTTGGGAACATGTCCAGTGGAGCAGTAGCTGGATCAAATGGAATTTCTATTTTCAGCCTCATGAAGCTCCAGACTGCTTTCCATCATGGTTGTACCAGCTTGCATTCCCACCAGCGTGTGAAGTAGAGTTTCTTTTTTTCCACACCCTCAACAGCAATTGTTACTGAGTTCTTGATGTAGGCCATTCTCACTGGGCTGAGGTGAAACCTCAGTGTCTTTATTTGCCATTTCTCTGGTGGCCAGTGATGGACAACACTTTTTCAGGTGCTTGTTGGCCATTTGCACTTCTTCTAAGAAGCTTCTTTCAGTTCATCTGCCCATTTCTTGATGGGATTGTTTCCTTTAGGGAGGTTTATATTTTTCAATTCTTTGTATATTTTCGGTATTAATCCTTTGAAGTGTTACTGGTGAGTATCTGGGTATCGATTACAGAGATGTCTCCCATCTAATTTATTCTTCAACCACCAGACAATTTTTCATATGTAAGATTAATTTTTCTTTATCTTAGAAATGATATATGTCTTCTCAAAAATCAAAATAGATGCAGTAGATTATCTTCTGTAGACCTTTAATAGATTATTTTTTAGACCCTTAGTTAAAAATAAGATTACATTAAGACTGACTTAACTTTGTACTTCCTAAGAGATTTTGATATGGTAGAGAAACTCTACTGTAGAGCTAAATGTACTTTGAAATCTTGTAAATCAACAATATTATAAAATTCTGGAGCTGTGTGCTAGAACATAGAGTACTTGCCTAGCATACATAAGGCCTTGGATTCATCCCCACACAAACACACACACACACACACACACACACACACACACACACACACACACACAGAGAGAGAGAGAGAGAGAGATGTTCCAGTGATGAGATACATGAGTTATATTTATCTTTATATTTATATTGTGATATTGTTTCAGTTAGTGCGACTATGTAACAAATTACTCCAGAAGTTAGTGACATTAAACAACTATTTTGCCCAAGGGTTCAGGAATTCAGACAGGAAACACTGGGGATGCCATGCTTCTGCTTCATGATGATTGTTAGAAAGATCTGAGCAGCTGGGGATTGGTACCACTTGGACCTCTTTGAAGTTCTCTCTGTGTCCTTTCTCTAGTCAAAATCTTACATGTTAGACTAGAAGAGGCAGCCAGGTAGAATCTGTATTCACCTTATGATCTTTGAAATTTCATGATACCTTTTCTGCCTGTGTTGTCTGAGTCAGTTACATCAGTGTAAGTGACATACGCCACTGCCCCTCATCAAAGTGAAGGAACACAGACTCTTTCCTTCTCATGGAAGAATATTAGTGTCACACTGAAGAAAAGCAAGCCAGGAGTGGTGATGTATACCTGTAATTCTAGTATTCTGGAGGCTAAGTCAGGAGGATCACAGATTTGAAGCCAGTTTAGGCTATGTAGTAAGTTCAAGATTAGCCTGGATTGCATAGTGAGACATCGTCTCCAAAAAGCACCTGAGAGAACTATGATTGATTTAAAATAAAAAGTTTCCCGTACATAACAATTTTAATTTAAACATAAAAATTTTAATATTGAAATATATATAGCACATTAGCCAAAAATATATTTTATTTTACAGGGAAATGACCTTCACTGGCTGGCATGCGCCTTATATGTGGCTTGCAGAAAACCTGTTCCAACCGTAAGCAGAGGGGCTGTGGAAGGAAACTATGTATCTCTGACTAGAATCCTCCGCTGCTCAGAGCAGAGGTAACTGTACTGCAACTTAAAAAATACAGTGTGGCTAATGTAAAAGCTTATAAATCATAATGATAATATGAATTCTCTCTGTTCATTATTTTCTGACTATTTGTACCTGTGGAGAACTGAATTTAGAAGTTAGGTGATGTTTTCTATTATATTTATTAATTTGATGAAGATATTTGCAGTTAAATATATTTATTAGGTACTTTTGTGAAAGAATTTTTTAAAAAAGTTATAAATTATAGTATAATAGGAGGACTCTAAGGACATTAAGAAACTTTGGGAAACACTGCAGGTTGAAAGGTTAAATAAAATATCAGTTATATAGTGTTATGCTCAGAACTATGTGCCCTAGACTTGAGTCTCGATATGTTTATAGGAATGTATTGTAAAACAGAAGGTATGTATTGTCTAGCTCTAGTTCTAGGAATATTCTGTAAAGAAACTCCTAACATGAACATGTGTGTGTTTATTACAGTATTTTTTGTTATGAAAAATTAGAAACAGCCTAAATTTCCATAGGTTAGACAGTTGGTGTGGAAAGCCTTGGTATGCTCCCACGGAGTGGAGCGGCGCTTTTAGGCTTGGCATGGATTAGGCACCTGTGGCTGCAAGCCTGGAGACACTAGGCAGAATGCAGGGTGCAGAATGCTGCTGATAGTATGAAACCTTTATATGAAGTGAAAAACATAAATGCAGAAAGTATTGCTTATTGTTTATGGTCACAGCTAGGGATCCATGTGTGAAAATACAGATACGGGAAGGAGTCAGACTAACTTCTGAATGGTGGTTTATCTTTTGGGGAGAGTGGGTTAAGAGATTGGGAAAGAGTACAAGGGAATTTGGGCTGTTTCTGTAGTGTTTTTAGTTCTTAAATCAGAGGCAAATATGGGAGTATTTATCAAATACCGTAGTATTTACTAGTCATGGAAGTTAAGTACATGTGTGTTGGTTATGTTACTCATTAATTTTGTTTTATATTTAAAAATATTTTGTAATTAAAAACTCTGAGATAATCACCAAAAAAAGAATGGGACTACCAATTCGGGGAATCAGAATAATAAACCACTCACAATACAGTGAGGCAGAGACACCACTGATTTTCAATCACTTTTTTAAAGTAAACTGTGCTGGTTGGCACAGGCCTGTAATCTCAGCATCCTGGGAGGCTGAGGTAGGAGGATCACAAGTTCGAGCCCAATCTGAGTGATTTAGTGACTTAGTGAGAACTTGTCTAAAGCTCAAAAATAAAATTGAGTGGGGGGATGTAGCTCAGAAGGAAGTCTCTGGGCACAGTCCCCTGTACTAACTGACATACGTATACATACACATACATGTAATTAGATGAGACAGATTTGATTTACTTTATTAATATTAGTATATTTCACCTTTGTGACAGTATCTCATTTTTATTTTTAATATCAGCTTAATTGAATTTTTTAACAAGATGAAGAAGTGGGAAGACATGGCAAATCTACCCCCACACTTCAGAGAACGTACTGAGCGATTAGAAAGGAACTTCACTGTTTCTGCTGTAATTTTTAAGAAATATGAACCCATTTTTCAAGACATTTTTAAGTATCCCCAAGAAGAACAACCTCGTCAACAAAGAGGAAGAAAACAGAGGTATGTTTTTACTTATTACTTGGTAAATAAACTTTTTCTCTTTAACCTATGGTACAGTTTTGATCCCTCAATTTATTTTGCTTGTCTTAAGAAATGTGATTTCTTAAGTGATCGTTTCCCCCAAGTCTTTTCATGGTAGATTTTTGCTTTTCATTTTTTGTTAGGCATAAAGATTTTTGGTTTATTTCCTATTCCAAAATATGTGGAATGTTTGTTTACATAAAATTTTTCTTTGAATGTTTGTTTACATAAAATTTTTCTTTTTAAGTGACCAAAACTTCAGACTGCACAAGTCAGTTCTTAGTGAGTTTTACTTACTAGTCTCCCTGTGTTTTCCTTATTGACTATCAAGATTGTTTCTATTAGTTGGCTTTTCTGCTGAACTGAGTAGTAAGTAATCTCCCTGAAAGGACTCCTCTACCTGCGTCCCCTCCACCCCCCCAAGAATAGAGAAAGTGATTGAGAGCGGAGAGGGGAACTGGCACTGTTAGGAATTTGTGCTTTCTAAGCAGGACTGCAAAATCAGTCACTTCTTCCTGTGTGGTTCTTTCCTTATAGCTAAGAGCAATAATGGGATTCAGACTCTCTGTTAACATGAAAGGTGTTTTTCATAAGATAGAATACAAATTTGTTCTTAAAATAGAACTAGAAAAGAATTCATAAGAATGGTACAGAAAAAGAGGTTGTAATTGTTTGATTAGACTGTTTGCTTTTCCTTCATTGTGTTTTTGTGGTGGGAAATACTGGGGATTTAGCAAAGAGTCTTTTTACTGAATTATATCCCCCACCAAGTTTTATTTTTCATTTTGAGGCAGAGTCTTGCTAGTCACTGGAATTCTTCATGCTGGGCTATCACCTGAGATTTTCTGCCACAGCCTCCCAGAAGACCGTACTTACAAACCTATGCCACTGAGCCCACCTGTTTTTTTTAAATACAAGTTTTTCCATTTTGTGAAAATGCTTACTGTACTCACAATAAGTAAATTTTTAAAAAATAAAGCTATTTACAATTATTTATAGTTGACCACTGATAAGGAGGCAGCTGAGCTAGTTTGAAGTATGAATGTTTGGAGTTACATAGTTTAAACTTTGGATACAAAATTTTTTTTCTTTTTCTTTTTCTTTTTCTTTCTTTCTTTCTTTCTTTCTTTTTTTTTTTTTTTTTTTTTTTTTTTTTTTTTTTTTTTTTTTTTTTTTTTTTTTTTTTTTTTTTTTTTTTTTTTTTTTTTTTTTTTTTTTTTTTTTTTTTTTTTTTTTTTTTTTTTTTTTTTTTTTTTTTTTTTTTTTTTTTTTTTTTTTTTGGCTGGGCATGGTGGCACATGCCTGTAATCCTAGATGCTCAGGAGGCTAAGGCAGGAGGATCACAAGCTAGTGTGCTTAGGGCCATGGATGTAATCCCTAGTGCCAGAAACAAAAACAAAAAATCTCTTTTTGAAGTATCTAGAAAATGATTTTACACTGGACTTGTTTCATATTTGTTGAGTACACGTACCACCTAATTCTAGTTAAGAAAGTTGTTGCTTTGGGGATGTAGCTCATTGGCAGAGTGCTTACCTAGCTTGTTCAAGGCCCTAGGAGAATTTTAAAAATAAGAAAAAATTATAAAATGACTTTATCTAAAATTTTATATTTATACCACTTTTTTGTGGTGATGGGATTTGAATGCAGGGCCTTCAGTGTGCTAAGTTTTGCTCTACTGTGGAGCTATGCCCCTAACCCTATGTCACTCTCTACCTTTCATTGTCATTCTCTACGTTTTATTAGCACTTGTTAATGATAACAATGATGTAGTTGAGTATGGTGGCACATGCCTGCAGTCTTAGCACTTGAAAGGCTGAGGCAGGAGGATCATGAGTTGAGGGCCACCCAGAGCTACATAATTGAGTTCAGAGTGTTGGCCCTGTCTACATAGTGAGACCTTTTTTCAAAAAAACCCAAACCAATCTAAAAAATACTAATAATACATAGCACTTGCTATGACTTTCTTATGGGGGCGGGGATTCTGTTAAAACTGAAACACATATTGCTTTTAATTAATCCTTATGATAATCTTATAAGGTTAGGACTGTTGTCACAATTTAGAAAATAAGTCCCTGAGAGATTAAGTAAACTGGCCAAATCTATTCAGTTGCTAAGTGTGGCATTATTGTGTAAGTTAGCAGTCTGAGTGCAAAACCCACCTGCTTTACTACTATTGTATGCTGCATTTCATACACAGTATAATTTGAAAGTTTATCACTGAATATTTATTGAGTACTTGTTCACAGGAAGTACTTCGTTATGTATTATTTAGGACACAAGTATTCAACAGAAACCCACTGTCTCTGTCTTTTGACAGTTTACAGAGTAGATGGGAAGGAAGCAGGTATAAAGTTTGTGTAAGGCAACATACTGTAAAAGACATGTGAGTGTAATAGGTAATACATATAGGACTTCTAAGGCAAAAATAAATCTGGATGAGCCATTCAGGTATTTTCATGTAATATATAAAAGGTCTTAAAGGTTTGGTAAGTTTTTGACAGTGAATTTGGAAATAATAGGGCCACCTTCTTTCTTGAACCCTGGCCCCTGCACTGAGCTACATCTCTAGCCCTTTTAATTTATTTTTAGACAGGGTTTCTCTTGAGTTGCTAAATTACACAGAAATTGAACGTGAACTTTTGATCCTCCTGCCTCGGCCTCCCAAAGTATTAGAATTATAGTCCTGTACCACCATATCCAACTAAGAATAATAGGGCTTTCTACGTAGAGGAAATAGAGTAGACAGTTGTCTCCGTTACTTTTTTGTTGCTGAGACAAAATACCTAACATCCACAATTTAAGGGAGGAAAGATGTATTTTAGCTAAGTCACAGTCCATACATAGGCAGCAGGCATGGTAGAAGTATGGCCAGAGAGCTCTTCACAGCATGATAGCTGAGGAAGCCAAGTCCCAAGAGGAAGGGTGGAGCTACCTTTCCAGGTCATGCCCCAGTGCTCCACCCCTTCTGCCAGGCTCCACCTCCCCACAAGACACGGTATCTACAACATCCAAATACATGAGGCTTTTGGGGGACACTCCAGATCCAAACCCTAACATTCTGCCCCTAGCCCACAAAACACTATTCCCGTCTTATGCGAAAATGCATTTAGCCCTTTTTTATTAAGAGTTCCCAAAATCTTAATAGTTTCAGTTACCTAGAACTCAAAGTCCTCTGAGAAGCAAGGCAGACTCTCAGCTGCGAGGTCCTGTGAAAATCACAGAGAAGTAAGCACTCCAGTGGACAGTGGCACAGGGTGAATGTTCCCAATCCATAAAGGGGGAACATGAGGACAGTAAGCAGTCGGACCAAAGCAGGAATGAAACTCAGGAAGACAACAACCAAATCTTGGGGTTTCATTAAATTCTGTAGTTCTGTATCTAGCACCCCATGCCAGCTGTAGTGAGATGTGAACTCCAGAGGGCTTGGGTGGCCCTAACCCCTGCAGACAGCATTGCCTCTGACTGGAACCTCCATCTTTCCTTTGGGCTGGATCCACTCACAGCCTACAGCTTTTCTTGGTTGGCGATCCGTGTTTCTGGCAACTTTAAATTTCCATGGTCTGTATTGCCCTTTAGGCTTCACTGTCTCAACTTCATGCATTGCCCTTCCAGGGTCATACTTCCAAAGTCTTCATGTGAAATGTAGGTGAAAGCCTCCATGAACCCACAATATTTGCACTCTGTGAGCCTTTGTAAAGCCAGGACCATGTGGATGTTGCCAGGGTCCACTGTGGAGGCCTCTGAGTTCTTAGATGGTTGAACTCGAAAAAAATGTTCTCTTTGACCTTACAGGATACCCTGGGATACTAGTCCAGAGCAAGGTCCTTTGCTCTTCACCCTTTAAGTAGTAAAGGGTGGGGTCTTGTTGATTCCTGACATCCCCTCAAAGTGTCTTTTATAGAGTCCTGCTTCCAAGTACTTGACTTCTTTTTAGTGCTAATCTCTTTAACTTCTCTGTGCACTTTTGCCCCACCTCTGTAGGCCCTTTTAGACTGTCAAAGCGGAAAACCTTTTCATTATTTTTCTCTGCCATTTTTCCTGCTTTTCTCCATAGAGATGGCTAAAAGTTACAATCAGTGTCCAAGTGACAGTGTGAACGTTGGGTTGCCTTGAGATTTCCTTTACCAGACTAACTAGTCTACCACCCTATCTTAGTTACTTTTTCATTGCTGTGAGTCAATACCTGACATCCACAAATTTAGGGGAGGAAAGATTTATTTTAGCTCAGAGTTTCAAAAGGTCACAGTAAATGCAGGGGTGGCCGGCAACAGTGGAAGTACATGGCAGAGGCAGAGGTGGAGGCAGCTCCTCATGAAATCACAAACAGGCAGGCAAGTTGAGACTAGTTGAGATCAGTAGTCCAAGAAAGGCAGGAAGCAGCTTATATATCCTTCCAGGTCGTCTCCCACTGATTAGCCCCTCCTGCATCCAGGTGTGGAAGGTGTGGTAAACCCCCACCACATGCTATAATCCTCATTTACATTTCATTAATCCAATTTACATGCCTGTACTCCACACCTCCAGACTAGGCCCCAGTCTCCCAACAGCACATGGTTCCATAGACAGGCTATAACATTTAAATACATTTAAATGAGACTTTGGGGGACATTCCAGATTCAAACCACAATACACCCTTAGTCTCAGTTTTAGGCAAAATCCTTGGACAAGGAAAAATGCCAACATGCTTTTGCCACAGTATAGCATGTGTGGTTTTTAGACCAATTGCCAGTAAAGTTGTCCTTCCTAACAGAATCTTGAGCCTGGCCTTTCCAATCCACACTTCTATCAGCACTCTGGATTTCTGAGCTGTTAGAAACGGCGCATAGCAATCTTCCTGTCCAAACAAAGGATGGACTTGGGAGGCATGGACGACAGGGTATGAGGCTTTAATTTCCTTTTGCAAAAGGGTGTCCTTCCCACGTGCAAGTGGAGAAAAGACCGGCAAGCATGGTCGGGGGGGACCTTTTTCCTAACTCGCAAGGCCCTGCCCCCGCCGTTTCCCATTG